>HG738140.1:15126909-15201637 GCA_000499405.2 Onchocerca volvulus | reverse complement strand
ATCTCCTTCCTTTCCTAACTTCTTGATATAATTCTCTAAACAACCGTCTTGGTCCTACTGGGACAAGACAGCTGTATTTCATAATGATCTATTATTCTTGTAATTCAAAACTGTCAATAATTATTGTTGGCACCTTTCCAACATTTTGGGTGGCGGGTTATATCTTTTAAAATTAATTCTATAATTTCCTTAAACTTTCCTCCTCCGTCTTTTTTGTCGTTTTTTCGTTATATTGTTATCGAGTTATAATACGTTTCGCGTGTACAATTTTTATAAATAAAGGTTTAATTACCCAAGTTTGAGGTCTACCGCAGTTCAAAGCAGTGGTCGATTCTATAACCGTATTTATTGATCAAGAATAGAAATTCAAATCAATCCGACTGGTTAAGCAGCACACAATAACTCACGACCGCAAAAGTAAGTAATTAACTGTCAAACACAAAATAAAAAATTATCTTTCATCAAAAGGAAAGTTTCTCGACAAAATCTTTAATAGAATGATACTAATATAGAAGTGATAATGGTCCAGCTGAATAATGAATTAAAACAAGACAAGGGATTTTTGTAGTATTACGAATAAATTATGGAATATTTCGGACCAACATCGTTCAGGTTAGTATTTATTTTATTGGTCAGTTAAATAACTCATTTGTTTTAATTTTCTTTATGATTTGGCTCAGTATTGCATAAAGGATAATTTTTCCTAAATTAATAAAAGTTGACGAAATGCTCCAAATTAAACGTGATTGATTGCTGTATACTGCTATCAAAAACAGATTACTTTTGCGCTGCAAATGAAATGGAAATATATCAAGGTAATTAAGGAAATGAAATAGGGAATGGAGCGTTTAATGTACATTTCGAAAATCCAAAAACCGAACATCTTATGTATTTTTCTTCAAATTATTGACATTGTTGCTAATAGATTTTGAAATTTGTCCTTTTTTCATTCCTACAATAAGGCTTCAAATTTATTTTCTGTCATATTTTTTACTTTTCAATCCTTTATTTCTATATTTTCCCTGATATAGAAAGAAATTGGTCTCATTTTTTCCACATCGTTCAAAAGAAAGCGAAGCGAAAAAGTTCTTATCAGTGGTAATTACCACTAATTGCAAATCTTAAAAATGTTACTTACTCATTGTTTCCGTTACTTATTAAAATCAATATGAGCATAGCGATTGCATAAAGTACGGTTGGTGAAGTCATTGCTTGGATATGCAATTTCTTTTTCATTTTTCTATATCTGCAGATGAGAGTAATAGTTTTTATTCAAAAATATATTTGACTTCGGAAGGAAGTTGCAAATAATTTAGTATTTAGTATCGTCATTTGAGAAATGTGACTAGCTCCCACCGGCAGAAAAGTTGAACTTACTTATTCTATCAAAATATTTTTTACCTTAATTGGGTATTAATTGTATCCAAATGCATGTCCATAAAGGTGTGAAATTAATTCCGATGAAAATAAAGTATGCGAATGGTATGCGGCTGATTTAATGAGGAATGCCACCAAGTGCATTCAGTGCTATACATATATTGTTAGCATTATGCGAATGCCTGAAATTCATATGAATTATAAGAATCCCAAAATTATTTTGCGCTTTTGAATTTGAGATTTTTGAAGTTTAAATTGAGATTTAATATTTGCTACAAAAGGTTGAAATTTTCAATTGTAAACTATTCATATTCATGTATGAATATATGCTGAAGTGCGGATCTCTCTCTTCCCTTTTTGCTTTTGACACATTTTCTGAATCTTTGAATTTTTTATTCCAATCTTGATATGATATTCTAAAGAGTGAATTAATTGCCCTATCATATCTGTTTTATGCCTCACTTTTTTATATTTTATACAAAAGTTGAGGATTGGTGTGAAGGCCAATAATCAAACTGTTATTTTTGGTCAAATGATCACTGTTGATCAAAAAATTATTGTAAATATTTAATCAGTCTATGATATACTTGTTCTGAATAGTAGCTACAATGAGCACAGTATTGCCAATAAAGCCAGTTAAAAGATATAGTAGAAAAATACATCATGGTAGGATTGTCACCAACACAGCCAGTCCGCTTGACCTTAAATTTGAGTACTTAAATCTAATTCGTATTCATAACTGGCATCCTTATTAATGATCGCATTTTTTAAAATTAATTCGAATGCATGCATGACTTATAAAATTCTGTTGGATAATAGAATTGTATATACGTATAAATGGGGATTTGGCAAAGTAGCTCAGCTTAGTCTATAAAGCATCCACTAAGCACATATGATAAGAATAAACAGAATTAAGATTTATTCATATATTGAAGAAAGTTTGAAAAAGTTACATAATGCGTATAATAATGTGTCATTTATAGGCATAAATTATAAATGCAAGCATTTACTTAGATGCGAATGTTTACGTAAATGCAAACATTTCATGTTCGAGATACTGTCATTATTTTGCCATTTATGACAATCATATATATAATCATAATTAATGTTTTGGATAAATGGAGAAAGATTAATAAAAATTCTGTGAATAGAGTAAATGAGACTTTTCCAAGTTATTTCAAATTTGTCTGAAGCTTATTTCACATTACTTGACAATTATTTATATTTTCGTGCTTATGTACTGCTGATCTAATATGATTACCCTCTGAAATGAGAAAATCTGTAATTACTTCCGCTTTTTTTTCTTTTTTTTTTCTTCGTATATTTCGCGAATTTGTTAAATCCGTTTACAAATTATTGCTAATATTATGCAATTATTGAGAAAAAGAGATAAAACTGAATAATATTTTTAAACTTGCGTATTTTCAAATTGCTTTACTAAAGGCATTGATTAAAACTAGATTGTCACTTGTGATTCATCTTTAGTTCGTTACCAGAATTGTTTGGCGATACAATGCTGCTGTGCCACCAGCCTAAACAACATTGTTTGCCGAATATGATTGGAAGTAAAATCGACTTCACCGTGATAATCGCTTAATCATTTTTTTTTTTAATTCATTTAATCCATTAATTTCGTTTAACAATTAAATCTTTGATGATCAAATTTGTTTCGATAACAGAAACTGACGAAGAAATCGACAATTTAGTCAAACTTTTCTAGATGAACTTGTTAAGCATTGACACATGCATAATAGCACATCATTTTTCAAATTCATCTAATGCTTTAATGTCATCCAATGCTTGGTGTTATTCGATATAACTGGCCATTTGCGATAATATTTCAAATGAAGGAATCAGAAATTGAAATAAATTCAATAAATATATTATTGATTTTACGATAATATTAATTTTATATAGTAATGCAAAATGTGGAAAACGAAATAGCTTGCAATTTAAGTATCTCCAAAAGATTATGCCGCTTAGATGAAGATAGATTATATTGTCAGTTAGCATCCTCTTGTGAAGTTATCATTAATCAGTATTATACCTCGGACACTTGATATGTGGTCCATCGCCAATATAACCATATGCCAATTGTAGCAAGAAAAGAATTTTATCGTGACAATTATTTAGCCATTTATGTTAATCCATTTACCGGTTCAGCTTTCAATAATGGAACTTTTTTAATATGAAAAAAGAATAAAAGTTTTTTTATATTTAAAATTTCTTCATTCGAGGAAACTATAATATGTCAAAATTTTATGCTCTGTTAAATCATTTCTGAAATGTGTTATTTTACAATGTATAAGTACACATACTAGGAAATCAAGTGAAACATCTTCGTTTTTTTATTTAAACAAGTTTCTTATTTCAGCTAACTGTTTAATATGAATAATATCAGTCATGGCATTAAATTTTCTGTGAATTTTTACATAATTTATATTTGTTCAAAATATCAATTCAGCAATCTTTTTCGATTTTTATACCAATTTTTTTTTTTTTTACAAAAAATAAGCCTTGCACGATTTTTCGAAATGTTCTTACACAAATTTTATTTCAAAACGATGAAGAAAAAAAAGAGACAATAGTGTTAAGTCCAAGTCCTAATTCATGTACCGCGGAAAATTCGATGGGGATTGGGAGGAACAAGTAAAATGGAGGATGTTTTTAGAACATGAATGCCTAATATGCACTAGTCATTCTTGAATTTGCTGGATTTATCAAGCTACATATTGCATTCGATATTTTCCAAAAAAATTTTATTTAGCAGAATGCTTGTTGTAAACATAAATAACCACAACTATTGTAGAAACATCGCTCATACATTAATCTGATAACGAGATAAGTATTGGCTGTCTAAAGGTAGGCTAAAGTGAGGAAAATCATTCGCGATTTGCGTATGATATTTCGATCATGAGATGCGCTGCTTTTTCGGCTGTCTCGCCATCGCTAGGCAGTAAAGTCAATCGCTATAAAGTATTTCAAAAGATTGGGCTAAATCATCTAGACTCTGCGATAATCCAAGCTACATGCTTTAATATAAGAACTGCATATTTAAAATTGCTGAAATGATTTATCTTGAAATTTCAGTGCCGACAAACGTTGTTTTGGTACCTATTTCCGGGTGGGTTTTTATGGCAGCCGTTTTGGTGATTTAGATGGTGTCGAATTCATCTACAAAGAGCCGGCAATTACGAAGTTGTCCGAAATCAGCCATCGTTTGGATGTTTTTTACGCAGATCGTTTTGGGAAAGGAATTGTGGAAGTTATTAAAGATTCAAACATTGTATGTTTCCCATCTGTTGATTAATTTTAAACAATAATATTGTTCGAATGTTAAGATTATTGTACGAAAGAATCAACAAAGCTGTTTCAGTTAATGATTGAAATCGATTTATAGGTTGACCGAAATCGTTTGGATTCTACGAAAGCCTATTTGCAAATCACATATGTAGAACCGTATTTGGAGAATTGGGAACGACGACGTCGTCCGACTTATTTCGAGAGAAATCACAAGTTATATCGATTCGTCTATGCAACACCATTTACAAAAGATGGTCGTGCCCACGGTGATTTGAAAGATCAGTACAAAAGACGAACTGTGCTCGCCACGCAATATTGGTATTTAATGAGATCATCTTTCAAATTTATATCTTTGATTTGAGATACTGAAACATGGCAATCTATGTAAAAGTTCCATGCAGATCAAAAAGAAGACATTTACTGTATATTCGTTGATTAGAACACAGAAGAAACGAACCGCGAACTTTAATTAAGCATGATGTTTGGAGGGTGACAAAAAAGATTGTTAAAATCTTTTATGAAACTCGCATACAGTTTTCCATCGTTGCTTGGACCACAAAAAGCGCTGAAAGAATTTTTTTTTTAAATTTATTTTTTGAAAATTTCTTTTCTCCTTAAATGACTGTTTTTTTTTTCATTATTATCTTCTCCAGTTTCCCATATGTAAAAACACGCCTTCGAGTAGTGAATCGTGAACAAATCATTTTGACGCCAATTGAAGTTGCAATTGAAGATGTCCAAAAACGAACCCGTGAATTAGCTGCTGCCACTGCGCAAGATCCACCAGATGCTAAGATGCTTCAAATGGTGCTACAAGGTTGCATTGGCACTACTGTAAATCAAGGTCCTATAGAAGTGAGTCATATAGCTTTATAAACTTACCAAAATATTAATGGAAGTATATAAAGCAATATGCTGAAAAAGTCTCGATTGGATTTATAGATTCGAAAATTTTCTTTAAAATTTTGCTATATTTTTTAATCTAATAATACTTTTTTATAATGTTTTTTTTTTTTTTAATGGGTTAGTAGATGAAAAGATATCCTTGTTTTCTTTGTCATTTTCAGTAATAATTTCATGAGTTTCTTCCTTTTTGAAGGTTGCCAACGTATTTCTTACAAATATAGTTTTGGATGAACGTGGCAAACCGATGGATAAATTCCAAAATAAACTTCGCTTATGTTTCAAAGATTTCTCGAAGAAATGTGCTGATGCTCTTCAGAAGAACAAAAAGCTTATCCAGGCTGATCAGCAGGCTTATCAGGTTGATTTGCTGAATTTTCTTGTTATTTTTTTTTTGATGAAATGAGTAATTCTTTTTTTTAGAAACAATTTCTCCATCATCAAACTGTGTTGTTTTTTTTAATATTTTCTAATATTTTTTAACGCTTTCATTTATAAATATGAAAGATTACTTTTACTATTATTATTATCATCAGGACTGAACAGTTATTAGATTATTGATACTACTGTACATGGGATATTTTCTCTTGATAATATGATACCAGCTAGCTAATGATTACTTTTTAACTGCGGTAATTTTAATTGACATTATTCGTCATTCAACCTATTCCTTCCTATGGTAAATCATTTGAGTAAAGTTCCACAAGATATTTCAATTTTTTATGAAATTTCAGAATGAACTGCAAAAAAATTATATCGAATTTACGAAACGAATGGCACCGATTGTTGGCATCCGTAAAAATAGGTGCTCTGAAGCACATGCATTAGAAGTCATGCATGCAGCTGCTGTTGCTGCTGAACTTGGACCGGTTACTTCAGTATGATAGAAGTAAAGCAATTTTTCAAATCTTAAATTTCTTTGTTTTTTCTCTGTTTAACATTCCTTATTTTATGTTTTTGCTAACTGGAAGTAGTAAATTGCATAATTAAAAAACGATAAACCATGTTGTTGGCTTTACATATGTTCCAGTTTTCTACACATCCTTAATTGATGAGTTCTTTCTTTATCATCATCTCTTTTGACTTTGTTTACATGGTCTTAATACAATCACGTCACAGTTTTCAGTTCTGTTCAGTTGTTAACTTTTCTTCATTCAGTTGTTAATTTTCTTGAATCGGATAGAATATTCAGATCAAATTTTGTGTGCAACCAGAATTTTCCTGGATGATATTTTTAGGATTTTTAATTTTTTGCATTTTTTTTGTCATTTAAATTTAGACTTGGAAGATTTCTAGCTTTACTTGTACTGATCTTTAAATTTAGCTTTCGCATTATTCAATATCTCAGTCTGGTTCGAAAAAAGAAAAAATGAATGAATTTTTGGAAGATTTCATACCAAATGAGATATCAATCGATTTCTTATGAAACATTAAAAATCAAAAGATTTCACTTCCTTTCTGTTTGTATATTTTATTTTTTTAATTTCTAAGCTCTTATTCTTTTATATTATAACTTTTACTTATTGCATTATCGAGTTTTCATATATTAAGAAAATTTTGATTTATAGTAGTGTAGCCCAATCAACTCATTTTCTTTATTCTCGCTCTTTTTTTGCTTAGATTCCTCAATGCAGAAGATTTCCGAACAGTAGTTTGCACTGTCGCCAGATAAGTCAGTTAAATAGTTTTCTGAAATAAACATTAGAGTTTAGCATTCAAAATTTCTGTTAAATTAATTTTTCAGAGAAAATTTAATTAGGTTCTCCTGTTTTTAAATCATTCCAGCATATGTCCATTCAGGAAATTGCTTTCTTCAGTGATTTTTTATACAAGTCCATTTTCATCGAATATTTGGTTATGTGGTTCTGTATCGCAAATTTTAATGAATATCTGAAACTTGAATTTTTGTGAAATAGTCATAAAATTGGCGTGAAATGTGCACAATGTGTATATTTGTAGAGTGTATGCCAGCTTTCCTTTTTCTAAATATGAAGAGATTAGTAGATTTAAGTTCAGTTTGTTTTATGAACTTATCAGATCGTAGTTTCTTGGCAGGAATTACTTTTTATTAGTTAACTAAGGTGGTTTTCAAGTTAAGATGAGGATTTCTCTAAAATTTTTCGCAAATATTCTCATATACGACAGCAGAGGCTAAAATTAAAATGAAAGTCAAATTAGAATTCGGATTAGCGATTTCGTCAAAATTGAGAGTTGAAGGAGTAAAAGAAAAAAAAATCATAATTAAGGATTGAAATTAAAATAAGTGCTATTTCTTTTGGAGAACAAATCCTTTTGAGAGAGAAATTTATCCTTTCTTAACTGTTGTGCGCTTTCGCTGAAATCGCGAGGATAAAAGAAGAAAATCAGTAATTCCTTTATTTTAAATTTGACATTGCATATTTGATGTAGTTGATTGTGAAATCATTTTTTGTCTATCAAGTTAATGAGCTTTAAAAAAAGCTCTCTTTCATCTTGCGCTAACCGTAAGCACAATCTCATGCGCACCAAAGACGCATGCTCCCGAGACAACAAAGGATCTTTCTTGTCTTTCCAAAATGTTACCAAAGATCCTCCATCCACGAAGAAGATGAGGGTCCTGAGTATAAAAATCATTTCATCGAGTAAGCTGCCATGAGTTCGGTCGGATGGTCCAGCTCGTGGTATATCAATTTTTTCTTTGCGTAACCCTATCTCCCTTTTTGTATTATAATTTCTTCATAAAGTTGTCCTTCAATATTGTCGAAATTGTATTTTTGATGTAATTGTTGTAATAATTGTTGCGTACGTTGATTAACAAATTAATCATAATAAAGTTTAATTACCCAAGTTTGAGGTTCGTTTCCAAATGAGTGAACAACAAAATTGAAGAAACTGTGAGAACTGAAGAACAGAATTCAACGTATTATTTTGTCGTGATCAGGAGAAAAGAGTGACATGCGCGATTCAATTTTATCTTTATTTAATACAATCTTAGATGCAGAACAAGATCAAAAGATGTCATATGAATGAAATTTATCACCATTGGCACATTGATATTTCATGAATTAAGTAAACAAAATTATGTCACGAGAATAACTGTTCTTAATGCAGTTTTCTTTCTTGTAATTTTGGATGTAATTTCATTCCGTACAATTTCTTTCTTAATTCTAAAACTTTGAATAATATACATAAATTTAAAAATTTTCGTGAACTTTCCAACCATTTGAGAATCTTATGCATTTGAAGGTTTCCGGTATAATTTTATTTTTGAAACAGGCTTGTAATTCCTTTTTTAAATAGTCTTTTAATTCCAAAGTGTTCTTTTTCTCAGAAAGATAAGCATGACTTTAAAATGGTGAATCAAATTGAAAATAATGTTGGAATTTTTCACTTTCAATTCTGTATTATAAGTCTCAGCGGATCAAAATGTTGCACTTAAAAATTGAAATGTTTTTAGAGAACAGAAATGTAAAATATTATTTGGAATGTGTTGCATGATATTACAATTATATTTATAAAAAGCAGTTCATAAAAATTCACGTTCTGTCCTTTTGCTTTTTCTTGTTGAAATTATCAGTTTTATTACAGAAATAACTTCTGACTCAACAATCTCCAAAAACCGACTGAAAAGCTACATGAGGATTTAGTTAAATTGTGGAGTGATCATAACAGTCATCGCCTAAGAAAAAATTCCCATTTAATCTTTAATTCTTTATTATTAATTTACATAAACATCGCTAAAAAATGAGATCAAATTCGTAAAAACTTTAAAGACCAATTATTTTGGGATTCTCGCCATGAATCGTGGCAATGTGCTGCAATGAATTTATTGGGATCAGCTTTATGGCATTCTCTAAGCATGGAAGTTTCCTGAACTGTCTTCTGAATTCGTTTCGATATTTCGTGCTGCAATAACATCTTTTATAATTATCAGTCAATATTCTTATTAGTTGTTGAAGATATTATTAATATTTTCAACGCAATATTTCAAACATTAAGATCTTCCTTCTTGAGTATGACAAGATATTTCTATTAATTTTCACTTCTCCAACAATGAAATAATCAATTGCATAAAATACTTATATTAATAAATATTCCTGCATAGCATATCATATAAAATTTCATCATTTTGGATAATTCGAAGAATAATGTCAAGAAATAGATCATCATAAATGGTAACTGTCCTAATCCAATAAATGCCACGATTATTTTCAGTGATTGTTCCAACATTATTTTCAATTTGATTCACCATTTTAAAGTCATGCTTATCTTTCTGAGAAAAAGAACACTTTGGAATTAAAAGACTATTTAAAAAAGGAATTACAAGCCTGTTTCAAAAATAAAATTATACCGGAAACCTTCAAATGCATAAGATTCTCAAATGGTTGGAAAGTTCACGAAAATTTTTAAATTTATGTATATTATTCAAAGTTTTAGAATTAAGAAAGAAATTGTACGGAATGAAATTACATCCAAAATTACAAGAAAGAAAACTGCATTAAGAACAGTTATTCTCGTGACATAATTTTGTTTACTTAATTCATGAAATATCAATGTGCCAATGGTGATAAATTTCATTCATATGACATCTTTTGATCTTGTTCTGCATCTAAGATTGTATTAAATAAAGATAAAATTGAATCGCGCATGTCACTCTTTTCTCCTGATCACGACAAAATAATACGTTGAATTCTGTTCTTCAGTTCTCACAGTTTCTTCAATTTTGTTGTTCACTCATTTGGAAACGAACCTCAAACTTGGGTAATTAAACTTTATTATGATTAATTTGTTAATCAACGTACGCAACAATTATTACAACAATTACATCAAAAATACAATTTCGACAATATTGAAGGACAACTTTATGAAGAAATTATAATACAAAAAGGGAGATAGGGTTACGCAAAGAAAAAATTGATATACCACGAGCTGGACCATCCGACCGAACTCATGGCAGCTTACTCGATGAAATGATTTTTATACTCAGGACCCTCATCTTCTTCGTGGATGGAGGATCTTTGGTAACATTTTGGAAAGACAAGAAAGATCCTTTGTTGTCTCGGGAGCATGCGTCTTTGGTGCGCATGAGATTGTGCTTACGGTTAGCGCAAGATGAAAGAGAGCTTTTTTTAAAGCTCATTAACTTGATAGACAAAAAATGATTTCACAATCAACTACATCAAATATGCAATGTCAAATTTAAAATAAAGGAATTACTGATTTTCTTCTTTTATCCTCGCGATTTCAGCGAAAGCGCACAACAGTTAAGAAAGGATAAATTTCTCTCTCAAAAGGATTTGTTCTCCAAAAGAAATAGCACTTATTTTAATTTCAATCCTTAATTATGATTTTTTTTTCTTTTACTCCTTCAACTCTCAATTTTGACGAAATCGCTAATCCGAATTCTAATTTGACTTTCATTTTAATTTTAGCCTCTGCTGTCGTATATGAGAATATTTGCGAAAAATTTTAGAGAAATCCTCATCTTAACTTGAAAACCACCTTAGTTAACTAATAAAAAGTAATTCCTGCCAAGAAACTACGATCTGATAAGTTCATAAAACAAACTGAACTTAAATCTACTAATCTCTTCATATTTAGAAAAAGGAAAGCTGGCATACACTCTACAAATATACACATTGTGCACATTTCACGCCAATTTTATGACTATTTCACAAAAATTCAAGTTTCAGATATTCATTAAAATTTGCGATACAGAACCACATAACCAAATATTCGATGAAAATGGACTTGTATAAAAAATCACTGAAGAAAGCAATTTCCTGAATGGACATATGCTGGAATGATTTAAAAACAGGAGAACCTAATTAAATTTTCTCTGAAAAATTAATTTAACAGAAATTTTGAATGCTAAACTCTAATGTTTATTTCAGAAAACTATTTAACTGACTTATCTGGCGACAGTGCAAACTACTGTTCGGAAATCTTCTGCATTGAGGAATCTAAGCAAAAAAAGAGCGAGAATAAAGAAAATGAGTTGATTGGGCTACACTACTATAAATCAAAATTTTCTTAATATATGAAAACTCGATAATGCAATAAGTAAAAGTTATAATATAAAAGAATAAGAGCTTAGAAATTAAAAAAATAAAATATACAAACAGAAAGGAAGTGAAATCTTTTGATTTTTAATGTTTCATAAGAAATCGATTGATATCTCATTTGGTATGAAATCTTCCAAAAATTCATTCATTTTTTCTTTTTTCGAACCAGACTGAGATATTGAATAATGCGAAAGCTAAATTTAAAGATCAGTACAAGTAAAGCTAGAAATCTTCCAAGTCTAAATTTAAATGACAAAAAAAATGCAAAAAATTAAAAATCCTAAAAATATCATCCAGGAAAATTCTGGTTGCACACAAAATTTGATCTGAATATTCTATCCGATTCAAGAAAATTAACAACTGAATGAAGAAAAGTTAACAACTGAACAGAACTGAAAACTGTGACGTGATTGTATTAAGACCATGTAAACAAAGTCAAAAGAGATGATGATAAAGAAAGAACTCATCAATTAAGGATGTGTAGAAAACTGGAACATATGTAAAGCCAACAACATGGTTTATCGTTTTTTAATTATGCAATTTACTACTTCCAGTTAGCAAAAACATAAAATAAGGAATGTTAAACAGAGAAAAAACAAAGAAATTTAAGATTTGAAAAATTGCTTTACTTCTATCATACTGAAGTAACCGGTCCAAGTTCAGCAGCAACAGCAGCTGCATGCATGACTTCTAATGCATGTGCTTCAGAGCACCTATTTTTACGGATGCCAACAATCGGTGCCATTCGTTTCGTAAATTCGATATAATTTTTTTGCAGTTCATTCTGAAATTTCATAAAAAATTGAAATATCTTGTGGAACTTTACTCAAATGATTTACCATAGGAAGGAATAGGTTGAATGACGAATAATGTCAATTAAAATTACCGCAGTTAAAAAGTAATCATTAGCTAGCTGGTATCATATTATCAAGAGAAAATATCCCATGTACAGTAGTATCAATAATCTAATAACTGTTCAGTCCTGATGATAATAATAATAGTAAAAGTAATCTTTCATATTTATAAATGAAAGCGTTAAAAAATATTAGAAAATATTAAAAAAAACAACACAGTTTGATGATGGAGAAATTGTTTCTAAAAAAAAGAATTACTCATTTCATCAAAAAAAAAATAACAAGAAAATTCAGCAAATCAACCTGATAAGCCTGCTGATCAGCCTGGATAAGCTTTTTGTTCTTCTGAAGAGCATCAGCACATTTCTTCGAGAAATCTTTGAAACATAAGCGAAGTTTATTTTGGAATTTATCCATCGGTTTGCCACGTTCATCCAAAACTATATTTGTAAGAAATACGTTGGCAACCTTCAAAAAGGAAGAAACTCATGAAATTATTACTGAAAATGACAAAGAAAACAAGGATATCTTTTCATCTACTAACCCATTAAAAAAAAAAAAAACATTATAAAAAAGTATTATTAGATTAAAAAATATAGCAAAATTTTAAAGAAAATTTTCGAATCTATAAATCCAATCGAGACTTTTTCAGCATATTGCTTTATATACTTCCATTAATATTTTGGTAAGTTTATAAAGCTATATGACTCACTTCTATAGGACCTTGATTTACAGTAGTGCCAATGCAACCTTGTAGCACCATTTGAAGCATCTTAGCATCTGGTGGATCTTGCGCAGTGGCAGCAGCTAATTCACGGGTTCGTTTTTGGACATCTTCCATTGCAACTTCAATTGGCGTCAAAATGATTTGTTCACGATTCACTACTCGAAGGCGTGTTTTTACATATGGGAAACTGGAGAAGATAATAATGAAAAAAAAAAACAGTCATTTAAGGAGAAAAGAAATTTTCAAAAAATAAATTTAAAAAAAAAATTCTTTCAGCGCTTTTTGTGGTCCAAGCAACGATGGAAAACTGTATGCGAGTTTCATAAAAGATTTTAACAATCTTTTTTGTCACCCTCCAAACATCATGCTTAATTAAAGTTCGCGGTTCGTTTCTTCTGTGTTCTAATCAACGAATATACAGTAAATGTCTTCTTTTTGATCTGCATGGAACTTTTACATAGATTGCCATGTTTCAGTATCTCAAATCAAAGATATAAATTTGAAAGATGATCTCATTAAATACCAATATTGCGTGGCGAGCACAGTTCGTCTTTTGTACTGATCTTTCAAATCACCGTGGGCACGACCATCTTTTGTAAATGGTGTTGCATAGACGAATCGATATAACTTGTGATTTCTCTCGAAATAAGTCGGACGACGTCGTCGTTCCCAATTCTCCAAATACGGTTCTACATATGTGATTTGCAAATAGGCTTTCGTAGAATCCAAACGATTTCGGTCAACCTATAAATCGATTTCAATCATTAACTGAAACAGCTTTGTTGATTCTTTCGTACAATAATCTTAACATTCGAACAATATTATTGTTTAAAATTAATCAACAGATGGGAAACATACAATGTTTGAATCTTTAATAACTTCCACAATTCCTTTCCCAAAACGATCTGCGTAAAAAACATCCAAACGATGGCTGATTTCGGACAACTTCGTAATTGCCGGCTCTTTGTAGATGAATTCGACACCATCTAAATCACCAAAACGGCTGCCATAAAAACCCACCCGGAAATAGGTACCAAAACAACGTTTGTCGGCACTGAAATTTCAACAAAAAAGTTTTCAAAATTTGCTGACAACAGAATTTTTAAACGGAAATTTTTGAATTTCCCAGACTGCAATCGAAATATAATTATCTTATTCTCAAACATCTTCTCATAAATATTGTTTCAATGGTTGAGTTAACATTTATACAATTATAATCATCCATAATTCCCGCAAATATCATTTAAGTAAAAAATTATATTGAGACATATTCAAACCTATTTACATAAAGAAAAAAAAAATATTAGAGAATAGTCTTGCACATTGTCCAGTTAACATCATCATCATATTTTTTTAAAAATTAAATATTCTAGAATGAATGAATTTGGAATTCTTTGGATACCTCGGTAAAGGCGAATACCATGCATCGGCAATATCTTCAATCACTGATATAGTTGGCTCAATACGTGAAAGTGCTTGACTCAAACAATTATGTACTTGCGCTAACTGCCGATAATCACGATTTTCTTCCAAAATTGGTGTTATTATCTGATATATAAAAGTTGTGAAAATGAAAATTTCGCATGGAACTTCGAAACTTTTATAAAAGAGCTAAAATTTTATTTCTAAAAAAGGTTTCGTTTCAATGCAACTGTAGAAACACTTAATAACCTTATAGAGTTGAATCATTGATTCATACATTTGAGCCTTCTCCATAAACTGTGCCGTTTTCTCCACCAAATGTACTAAACCATTTTGTGTGAAATGACGACTTTCACAAATGCCTTCTTCGTCGGGACTGAAAGTTCATTCAAATGAGCATCTATTCTGTTGACGAACTCCTCTCATCTTCCAGAAAATTTTGAAAGAGGAAAAAATTCTGATAACCCACCGGAAAATTGCGATTGATTCTTGAATTATAAATTTAAGATATGGACCGAAAATGTTTTCTAATCAAGTAAAAAGTATTACCTAATAACATCATCCGAAACAGCGCTTTCCTCGAGAATATTGTCACTTATGGCCACGAAAGCAGCAGCACCTTTAGGTACAAACACATCATACTCACGCATTGAAATATATTCAGCAGCTAAAGCGGCTGCATGCAACATGCATTGTGCAGCTTCTGCTGCATTATTACGGACTGAATGCTTATTCGCCATATTTATCAACCATGTCAATCTGCAAATATTACATTTTCAAGATTATTATGTATTTCAAGACAAAAGTCAATTTCAAAGAATGTAGAAAGAAATGAAGGATTTATAATCAGTTCAGATATGGAATGAAAGATATCATAGTATTTATCAGAATGATCTGAATAATACCAACAAAATCATGGACTAAACAAACGGGAACAGTGCACGCTTTTTTTTTTCAGAAAAAATTTATAATTGTCTGCCACAATCATATACGACATATAGAATAACTGATCAGTCGAATCAGTGAAGTGAGGATGTGTTTTAATAGACTGGTAAATAATGCTACCTAAGATCTGGATTGTTCTGATATCCTTTAGCGACGCGATACATGAGATCTATTAGCATTTCGAAATCATTAGTGTATTCTTTCATTTTCACTGTGTCCGATAATATCATATGCAAATTGAAGACGAGATCTTTTACCTGCAATTATTTCTTATATTTTCTTAATCCAAGAATTCTAAACTACGTAAAAAACTTGAAAAATTTTAAATCCGGAATTGATATTCTGCATAATTAACCTGTTCTGAAAAAGTAGTGTTGCGTAGCTGCGAATCAATTGAAGCGTCTGTTTCCGAATATGTCAGAACGGTTTTTAAACTGTGACGTAAACAATCTTCATTTATCCAGTCACCATGTTTGGTACCCGTAGAAACCAACGTACTCAACGACATCGTAATTTGCATTTTAACTTTTGAAAAATTCGTTCCTGATTCGAAGCTCTGCCTCATCAATAAGTATAGCGAAGCTGCGGCCTACAAATTCTTTTCAATCAAAAAAATAAATTCAATTTTATATCATGATATCTTGATCAAACTTTCACAGAAAGAACTTTTATATTACTTTCAAGAGATTTCATTCGATCATTCTCAGCTCAGTTTATTATTTTCGATGTTACGTGTCAGTATTTCCGGAAAAAACTATTCCAAATTCATTTAAATCTCCTATATTCGAGAGAATTATCTACCACTTTTTCTACATGTAAGATTATCTATTCCTAGTTTCATAAATTATTTCAATTAAAAAATACAATATCTGATACTCGATTATTACATCAGCGGTTAGGAATTATGGCACCTGTACCTCATTATTACTCCATAAATTCTCCTAGAAGTCAATAGTTAATTTTAAGAGTCAGATTGAGCTAAATTTAAACACTTCATCTTTTTTCATAATTTTAATAGAACCTGTGACCGAACAGCTGGCAAACGGGATGCACAATGTCTTAACAGATGAAGGCATAATTCATTACACTGTTCCGTCTCCTGTAAACAATATCATCATTAGTTACTTACCACAATAATTCTCAAGACTTATGTAATAGATACAGCGTGCACGAATAAAAGCTGCATCCAAAAAAATGTATTCTAATAAAGAAACCAAGTAACAATCATTATCTCGAGTTAAGTAACTATAACAATAAGTGATCGAGTTCAATGATCGAAATAACTTATACTTCGAACTAAAAAACTATTCAACATAGTCATATGTTAAATAGTTCTTAATTCGAAATATAGCTTGTGTATTTGCAAATATATTATTTACCTGTTCAAACAACAAATCTGGATATTTCATGACTATTGCACGTTGACTTGCAAAAACATTTTCCAAAGTTTGCACTGACTGATTGCAAGCAAGAATATGCATCTTGAAAAAATTTGTTGGAAAACTTATTTAATTTATTATCTCTTTTTCATAATGAACATTACATTCAACTATTACTACTAACTCTTTTGTTTATCCATTTTCTATTCATTTTGAAATTCAAGTTTCAATTTTTCAGCAGTGAGAACTTTGATAATATTTTTATCCATCATTCAGATATTAAGATAAGAAATTCCCTAATTTTGCAGTGCATCTACAGGTACAGGAATATAAAGAATGTCTTCTCATAGTTGATGAAAAAAGCATTTTTGAGACTTTGAATTTAAAAATAGCAACAAATAATTCAGAACTATAGGAATCATTAATAATGATAAACTCACCAACACTTTCAAAACGGAAGGTAATACATAAAAAAGATAATCAGAACTGAGAACCGACACAACGCGTATGATTAGTTCTAACGTATCCAGCACTATTAATGGAATTTCAGTGCAAAGAGTTGCTTCAAGTATAACATCTTCGTCATTTGCTAAATCAAACGAATTATTTTTGAAAAATGATTCTTCGTTTTTTCTAATCCATTATTACTAGCTTAACTTCGAGATACTTCTGCATATTACAAAACTATTAATACATTACAACTTAATATTGAAGAGTAACTTATAACTTACGAATGGGTTCATCGTTTGACTGTCCACCACTACTACCAGCACAACTTTTCAAAGAATCTTTTCCTTGTAAATCTTTGGTTTCTTTACGCCATCGAACATTATTTTCAGAATCGGCCACATTACGCAATTTTTTTCGACTAAACTCTTTGATTGACGAGCCTTCGATATTACTATCTTCGTCCTTTATTTCTTGCACGATCTCAGTGAGACACTACAAACACTACAATCTCCTAATACGTAATTCAATCATTTTACAGTTATGTTAATACATTTCCCAGCAAATTAAATTTACAGGAATTTTTAGTTCTTGGTATCATTTAAATTGCTTAGAAAATTGATTAGTACCTGATCTGGACAGAAAAAAGATGATCTAAATTCGAAGCACGAAACAGCAAGCTGTAGAACATCGAGGAATTGCGAAATTCGATTAGATGACAAGTCGCGGATCCATTGGCGCAAAGACGACCGTTCCATATTTTTCAGCACCCAGCAGAAACATGCTAACAGCTAAATGAGAATTGAGAAAATAAGAAAATTTGAAAAATCCAAACTGATTCAGTTCACCTGCCATATATATGTTTGATAAAAATTATCACCTGTCGTGTATTTTCCAATGAAAGTGATGGTCGCACTAAACCAATATGTTTTCGTTCGGTTTGAGGTGAACAAGGTGGCGAAAAATTCATACCACCAATTATAAGCATAACTTTATCGTTGATAAATGGTCCGTTATCTATTTCCGTTGCATAACTGTAGTTTAAAAATTTTTTAATATTAAAATCCTTCTTAAATTTTGAAAATTTTTATGTACGATAAATTTCGAAAGATTCTAGCAAAAGTGATAGCTCACCCATTAGAAGCGGATGTAGAAATTTCACAATTAACATTGCAAGATTTCGAATAAGGATCATGCAATTGAGCGCACGCATTCAAAACAATACCGATTATTGGTAAATATAACAATGCCACTCTTGCTTTCACAGTGTTATCGAGAAGCCGAGCATCCAATTCATGGCTACTCAGCAAATTACGAATAAGACTTATAGCACTGGAAATTGTTCCAAAATTATAATTTTTCTCTCATATTAAAATATTCCATATGGATTTTTTTTTTCCCCCCCCCCCCCCTTAATTAAAATATTGCAAATGCAAAATAATATGACCGAGCTTTAGAGATTAAATGAAGAAAGTATAAGCATGATATAATGGAACATGTTTCTTCTAACAGATAAAATTAGAGCGAATCTTCAACTCAAATTGAGGTGAACTAACCGTGAATGAAGCAGAGTATGTGATGTATCAAGAACAGAAGCCAGGTCAGCAAGAGCAAGCCCAATTAGGAAATGTTGCGAACGAAACTCAACTGTTAGCTCTGCTAATCCAATTGTACCATGCGATTCATTTGTTTGATTTGAAGACCTGGAAATAAATTAAATAAGGTTATGTGGAATAATTGATTATTTTTTGTAACATGAACAAATAAATAGAAAACTTCGAAAATTTATCTAAAAATGGATTTTTAGGATTCGAAATTTTTGATTTTAAGAAATTATATCAACCTGCTACTGATACTTGAATTTCCTGGGCTCGAAGATTGGATCTGTGAAGAAGAATGATGTATGGACATAGATAAACTAGAACTAACTTCCGAACTAGACGAAAATGCCGATGCTGTTGACTGAAAATCGAAGTGATTAAAAACAGAGAGGGAAAGTGATATAGTTATGAAAATTAATAAACTCTATGAAATCTAAAACTCACATGAAATGATCCACCGGAATGGCTCGTTGACATACCCTGCAGATTAGTAGAACAAAACGGCAAATTCAAAATAATGAAATGTTCATGAGAAGCAATAATGCGCAGAAAGTCCAACTTAATTAGCATAAGAGTCGGGACTATGCACGATTCGGTAGAGTTACTTAAAAAAAAAAAAAAAAGATAAAGAAATATTAATCATCAAATTCTTGACATATAAAATCCATTGATTACGATTATGCCGGAGAAGCTCTTTTTGCGGTCTATTTGCGTCCAACCGTACTATTTACCAAATCACCCCGGGTTAAAAAGAACCGTATGTGGATCTCAAAAAACTTTAATATCGACTTTCCGAATAAACAATCATCCACATAAATAAAAATGTAAATGTTCATTGTTACTTGCCCCACAAAGTTCCAAGTTCTTCACCGATTGATTTGCAATTTTGATATAAATGTTGCATTCAAATAGGCGCGTGTTTCCATTTAGATATACCTCTTTTTTTTCAAACCTATCAGACCTTTGACAGGTAAAAGTAAATGAGGAGACTGAATTTTTTGACCACGCCTACTTTCTGTATTCATTTTAATACACTGTTTGAAGTTCTTTACCGACTGATTTGAAATTTCAATACAAAGTTGCATTCGAATAAGCGCGCGTTTTTATATGAATAAGATACATTTTTAAGAACTTTCGGACTAACTGGAGTGATCGGCTCCAGACAGCCCGAAAATTTTATAATTTTCTTTGTTATTGATAATACTAAAATAACAAGGAAAATTGTTAAATTCAGAAAACTGATTAGATTTTTGGAAAAGGAATAATGCAAAAGTTACCCTATTTTAGCAGCAATTTCGCGGTTAAACTCTCTGATCAATGTCATCACAAAGGTCCGATCCATCAATGAAAAGCAATCACGTAAGAAATAAGCCCACGAAGTACTGATTGACTGTGACTGAAGTACATAAATTTAATCTTTTCAGCAGTACACTGATAACAGACGCATATTAAGAGGATTCGTTTCGTTCTTTTTCTTATCATCATGAATTATTATCATATATGCGTTTCACAATTATTTTATTTTTTGATGAGACAGAAATCGTTTGTATCAACAATTAACTACCATGATATTACCTGTCTTGGATCCTTCACAATTCTTTGAATCACCTCACTAACGATAGCCTGAGAAAGGACATTCAAATCTTGGATAAAAGCTTCACTAAAGCGAAGCTTGCGTGGCAAATACAAACGATTTGAAAGAAATAAATATTCTGCCATAGATTTAACCTATAAAATGTAGTACGAATGAAAAATAAAATAACTTCCCAAATCTGAATTATTTCATATCATCTTAACTCGGAGATTTGAACTTTTTAAGCAAAGATAAGAGATACAATTCGATTGTTTAAGCCTAATTTTACTTTATAAAAATGTGAATAATTCTGCATAAACAATAATTCAAAAAACTTGAAAACAAACCATAAGCTCAAGGAAGAACCAAGAATTAAGGAATGCCATTTCTCGAGCTGCACCACTACTGATAACCCATTGCAGTGCTAATTTTTCGTGCATCACCTGAAAGAGTCGACATATATGAAACGATTCTAAAACTATAAATGGAAATTTGGTGAAATTAGAATCGTCATTCAATTACATTTGCAATTTTAACACAATCCATTCTTATTAACTGTATTTTTTTGAAAAATGTTTTTATTACTCTATGATACCCATATAATTCAAAATTGGCCACTTCATAATTTTAATTGTTTAAATCTAATTTTTTTCTGCTAAAGCTGAATTCTAACATCACCTCAAAACTAAGACATTGCTGTATTGATTTATGAAAAATAGTCAAAAGTACACTGCATAACCTTTTTTGATGCTTTCGATACATAGTCACCTTCGACAGATGCTTTCATGTAATTTGTTCGTTCAAATTCTCCTTAAAAAAAAAAAAAAAGAAAAAAAAAAAAGAGAAGAAAAAAACAATTCATTTTATTTACTGGCCGACTTCCACAAGTTCTTCTTTTGAAACAATGTTGAAGTAATGCAAATGCCCTTTTAATAAAAACCACAATACATTGGAATAAAAATAAGTCTTCTTCGAATCAAAACAATCTGACGTGATTATTGTATATGCTAATTTCGACAAAAATATCAATTATATCAAGTAAATCATTAAAATTTTAATTTGAAGAATTTATATGTAAATAATTCCCAGTGAAAAAAAAAATCATTTGAGGAATATTTATAAAATAAATGAAAATTAGCTTCACTTACTGATAATATCGAGCAACTGCTTGCTTTCCGGTGAAGTAAGCATTCGTGATGCATCTTCCGATTTCGGCTCCCTCATACTGCTATTCGGTTGAACAAATGAAGTTTCTAAATCTTACAAAATTCCAAAATTTCATTAAGTAAGCGTTAATTATACTAATATTGTCTTAACTTGTTATAGGTAATATTAATAAACAAAAAACAAACAAAATCTATAGTAAACCTTTGAGGGCAATTTTATAGTAATGTATATAGGTTGTGAGGAGTGAACTGCGGCCATGGGCGTCGCAGAAGCTATTCAAGAGAACGGTACATATTTTAACAAGTTGTCCGAGCACTTCAAAGCATATAACTGATACTGAACCTATAAAAAACCGACATTAAAAATGAATTTAAACATCTGAAAAGCACTAAATTATTTAATCTAAAATGAATTCTCTTATAGTGTCAAGAGAATGGTAGTTTTACGACAATGTCGAAAAATGGACGGATTGAAATTTTATGTAAGTTTAGGAGACATATTGCAGGGTATCAGTTCTTTAAATATCGATTAATATTTATCTTTAGAATTGATAAAATAAATATCTTAATTTAGAAAATAGCTTAAATTAATTCTAATACCAAAAATACATGTATTGAGAATAACGAAATAAATCGAACAAACCTGTATATGGAGGATTTGCAATTAAAGCCAATAGTTTATCCAATATAACATACAGGAAAGCAACCATTGGTTCTGGACGAGCTTTTATGATACTTCGTATTGCATCTTTCAAATCAGCTTCCGATACAGTTGGATTCTTCTTATCGTTTATGTCTAACGACTGATAAGCAAGCAAGAATTTGTCCAAATGAGAATCCTGAAAATAATGGTTAAATTCAAGACTGGGTTCATATTTTTCTTTATGAAAAAAAGAATGCCTAATCGTTTTAGGATGACAAATTAAATTAGCTAAACGAATTATTAATAAACAAAACTACTAAAATATTAGAAGAAGCAAATCTTGCCTGTGTATGAACTGTTGTAACAGCCTCAAGTTTAACATCAAAAAGCGGTTTGTGTCCTTCTAACCATTTAACATTTGGTAAATTGACATTCGGTGAGAGATATCCGTAACTTTGCGGTAATTGTTCTAACGCAATTGGTAAAGTGTATTCACCAGTTTGCAATCGTCCATCTTTGAGCAGTGGAATCCATGAATACCCTATGGGTATTTTTACTTCATCGCCAACTTTGTTTGGTTTACAAGTAATGTGGAAAAAAGTGAATAGTATGTGATGACCATCGTTTAAGTCAACCGGCAAATTGATTTTTACTTCATCATAGAAACTGGGTGTCCTAAAATTAAAAAGTTTCATTCTAAAATCCAGAAAACAACTACTTACATTGTTTTGTATCTAAGTTTTTCCATTCAATCATTATCATCACTCATTAAGCTTTTTCTCAAATGTCGTGCAACCATCGAAAATAAATGATGGAATAATAATATAACGCCATATGCATTATCCAATGATAATCATTTTCGGATTCTTTATAGGTTATTTATGTTTTGAATTTTTCAGATATTATCACCAAGGTTACATCATACTTATTTAATCTTACATGACTTAAAAAAGGCAATAAAAAAGATAAAATAACTCTACAGAATATCTATATCTCTTATAACAGTTTACTTGTTTTGTTTGTTAAATACAAATTTCATCTCTATTTTACTATAATTTAATTATCTATAATTTCCTTGAAAGATATTTCAACAATTACTTGTTGTGATAGGAAACTGCAGTATCAGCAGAAAAAGTGATATTTGGTCCACTAGATTTACCAAACACAGCATAGACTGGCTTTTCCTGAGCATTCATCAATTCAACATGTACAGCAATATTGCGTGATGGACCAGATCGATTGGATAAGTTCACTGATCGAGGATAAACGTAAAGAAGGTTCCTAAGATACCACCGTCTTATGCAAAAGAAAAACGAGAACATAAAATGTAAATAGTACTTAGAGGAATATATTTCGAGTATTTTTTCGGTAGCTTACCTGTAAATAGCATTTACTGCATAAATGCCTTTACTTGGGAACTCTACAATTTCCTTGATGATATCCGCTGGACTGCCAGAAACGAATGGATGCACACGAAGAAGTTCAGGTGTAAGCCAGAAAATGGATAGAATTATATAAAATGAATGAAATCACCTAAACAACTATTTATCTAAATGACTAATTCAAATTCTCAAAAGAATAATAAACAGTGCTATCCATAAATACAACTTCTAGCTCATTTTCAGAAATTCAATTGTTCGAATAGAATAATTTCTTAATTTTATCTTTTCAAGCACTGCATTTTTCAAAAAAGAAAAAACTTGAAAACTGAACTGATTATAGAAGGAATATCTAACACTAAAAATATAATATCAGCCAAATTAGTACCTCATTAAAGATTCACCACATCCACTTGATAATTCTATTTTCAATGTAACTGGAAATGTCTTCAACCGAGCTAATCTGGAACCACCTTTTCGACAATCCGCAAGCATTTTGCAGAGATCCTCATCGGTCAGACGTTCTGCTTCCTATCAATAATGAGCAAGCAATAGAAAATGGTGAAATTTAAACTAAAAAAGTATAATTTCATATGAAAATTGCATTAAGAGATTTGACATCATAAGAGATACTATAATTTTTGACAATACTTATTATGCATTATTGCTGAGTGCCAATTACCAACGTCCGAATAATAGACATCATGAAATTTATTAATTCTTTCAAAATTTTACTACATTATATAAAATTCACATTCCAAATTTTAATTTAACTTAACAACTGTACTCTGGTGATCTAAGTGATAATACAAGAAGCCATTAGTAAGCAGAATCGTACAAGTTACCTGTCTAAAGAAGGAATTAATATTCAGCAGAAGAGACTGTAAACCATTTGAAGAAGTGAATGAAGATCCACTATCTTTCAGTAATGATTCAATTTCGAGACCCAATCCCATGGCAACTGTATCATTTTGTAAAACAGTCGGGTGAAGCCCTCCAAAAATTTTACGTTTTTGCGACGGTGTGCGACTTTTTTTGGATTGTTGCGCTCCTACAAAAACTGCACCGGACGAAGTTCCACTACCCACACGACGAAAAGTTCCCGAAGTTGAGTTCGATATCCGATATGAAAGAAAGATCTTTTTTAATTCATCATTTCAATTAAATTTAAACCTCGTGCAACAAAGTTCCATATCTAAATCTTTTAAAAAATTAAAAGTATAACATATATAACTTAAAAAACTATAATATTTACGAAATCAATTGATGCCTCAGAAATCAGAAATCTTTCAAAGATACGAAAAATTAACTTACCCATACTGATAATACTTTCTACATCGAAGAGTGTTGATGGTGAAGCTGTTGATACATCTTGCCCTACAAATGCAACAATTGCAAAAAATCATATTAATGAAACTAAAAAGGGAGTAAGATTATCCAAAAAATTTGAAGGAATCCTAGCTTACCAACTCCGTTATTCCAGTTCGATGAAAAGGCTGCACTTTGAGCAATCAAAATAATAACTCGTAAAATACTGTATAATTTCAAAACACTTTACTTAACTATCCGCAAGATGATCATATTCAGGGAATTCATAATTCAGAAAGACAATGTAAAAAAAAAAAGCACCAGTAGCAGAGCTTGCAATCATTGCCGCTAATGCTTCCGTCTTATCCGAATGATGTGATCCATTAAGGATTTGATTCAAGTCAATGGCAAACCATCCAAGCGGCATCCGAAAAGCACCAAGTCGTTCGCAGTACTGCTGTGCCGTTTGCATCAACCGTTCTTTGTTTTTGTCTTCCTTCAAATATGGCTCGCACGCATCTGCTACTTCGCATGGTTGTAACACCTTTTCTAACTGAAAACTTGAATTTTTGATTCAAAAATTTTGAAAAATTTCCACAGTTGAATTTTCATATTTCATTGATATTTATATATTATTTACCTTGATGACAATAAATACATCGTTCAATGGCCGACTTATACTGAAAACCGCCTGTGTACATTTGCTTGCTTCATCCACACAATCAGCGCGTTGCGAAATCATTGCATGGAGCAAATCATCATTTAAATCAAAATAGAAATTCTCTGATATCTGGAAATTCTTGGATCATTTGTATCTTCAACAATTCTCAGTAGTTTTTGATCCTCAATGATTCTTAATAATTCTAAATGATAATGATAGTAATAGGCAATCCTAAATGATTAAGATCCAGTACAAATTTTTGTTTTCCAAATGGCAGCGACATATACCTAAAACTTTTGATTGACAACATTGATTTTTAAATTTAAAAAAAAATAGCGATTTACAATTTTTTAAACAAAATAAAATAGAATTTTCCATTAGTTACCTTCTGCTTTTCTTTCAAATCATATAGTGTTATGGTACCGAAAACCGGTTCGAATGAAGGTTCAAGATTTAACTGCAAATTTAAAACTATAAATCTCACTAAAAAATTCCTCTCAAAGCTGTACTTGTTTTAGTTTTTATTGAAAATATATTCCAGTAGTAAGAGAAAATGTAAATATTGTATAATAAGAAATGGAAAAAATTAAAGAATTAAATTTTATTTCTTATCCACATTATAAAGTTCCAAAAGATATCACTAGCAAAAAAAAAAACAAAAAGTTAAGAATTGGTTTTAATTTCCCAGTGACTATGCAAACGAAGAAAGAATAAGAAATGCATTACAACAATGTGGAATTTCTCTAAGCCATCCAATTAAGTGAATTAAAATAAGTAGAATTTCGAAAGCTTAACCAATAACCTGCAAAACTTTAACGAAAAGTTTCTGACCCGTATACTCAGCCGGAAATGGCGCTGCACTTCGACGTTCAATTACATCGACCTAAACAATTCTATTAGCTATGAAGCATCAGATTTCCAGTTCGAATGCACTTATAAGAAACCTCTTATGGTTCACCACATACTCTAGACTAAAAGTTTAGCAAGGTAGTCCTTGCTTATATTTTTGGATAAACAGTAAGATTTTTACCAAAAAAACATTCCTTTTAGGAAATGAAATAAAAAATAAAATCAAGTTTATAGCACAAACTTCGAGCTGAGGTGGCAGTAAATTAATTAATGCATTTTGTCGATGGGCCCGTCTTCGAGTCTCATTGATCTGATCAAGTTGTGCATTTGAAATACGCTGCACTACACCTGCATATTTTCAATTGTATTTTGACAAAAAATTTCTAAAAATGAGTGTTTAACTATCTTTGATAACAATGCCACTTTGAAAGACCGAAAAAATTTCTATTATTCTGAAACTGATCAAAAATCTGACTTTTCCACGCTTATAATCATGAATATGGCCAGTGAATTTAATCTTCCACTAAATTTTTTTGCTCCTTCAAATTTAATCCACAAACCTGGCACTGTAGGATCACTAGCCAAAGAATGAAGCTGCTGAGGTACACGCAAGATATCATCACGATTCGTTCCACCGGATGATGAACCAACAGTACACACTGAATCGGATGAATAATGTGAGCCGTATGAATCACGTTTTGCAATCTGTTATTGTCGATTCGAAATTATATTACTCAAAGATGTGAAGAAAAAGTAAGAAAAAAAGAGAAATTTTTATATCAAAATGCATGATTTGAAATTACTTGGATTTTTTTTTTTTTCAGATCAAAAGTCAATTCTATTTAATCTAACTACGGCAAAAATAATGATGTACGAAAGCATAATTACCATTATTATTTAAGAAGTAAAATGAATGACTAATGTTGCAATTATTTTTACATCTTAACAAGTAAATACTAAGTCTGCAACTTAATATTTGAAAATACTGCAAGTTAATGAACAGGTAACTTAATCTAACAAATGTTTGGAATTTAACAAAACTGTAAATTTTTCAGGAATAATCATTTCTTTTTTAACTATACTGCAATCTGCTGATTAGGAACAGAGGAAATTCCATCATGTTTTTGAAGAACAAAAAGTATTTCACATCATACATTTTTCAAATCTAACTCACATAAAAATAATTAATAAGCTGCTGCAAATTTAATGTAAAAATATTGCAAATAAAAGAAAAAATTCCAAATTAATCGATATTATACAATTGAAAAGACCTGCAAGTGCGTTAAAAGTTGACAATACTCCCAAAAAATTATTTTTAATAGAGATGTATTTTCAGCATGCAGAGATTAACCCACAACATTACCAATCAGTTAATGAAAATTCCAGAATTTGCAAAAATTTTTAGCAGTTTCGCAAACCGAATTAAAAAAAAAATATTATAAATCGATAATAGCATTTGCTGTAAAATGATGCTTATTTGATTGAATCTACATTTGAATGAATCAATAAAACAAATGCCGTTCCAATTTAATAAGAATCACTTATAATAAGCAATATCACCACTATGTTTCAGATTTGAAATACCTTAAATTTTAAAAATAATTTTAATTGAAAATATTTCTTCCATACTATACAGCTCTCTCGGCCAATTTTTTTTTTTTTCAAATACCTTCAATGAGTAAATTGCACATATAATCTTATAGCTTTAGGTATTCATAAAAATATATTACTTCATATTACTATAGATAATATGAAGATTACGACCAACAGAAAATCATATAGGTTAAAATTTATGGTTATTAAAGATTTTTCACCTGATCTTCGCCTACTGTGCTAACACTCCGTCCGATAGATCGATCCGAATCCACTTCAAAAATTTGCTTTGGAGTCGATTGAGCAATAATCGGCCGTTCCGTTAGTAATCGAGTGTATGCTTCACCGCTTGAATATTGCAGATATTTTCGTTGTACTAGAGAGAAACTATCATTGTATGTTTGTATTATATCTTTTACTAACGGATCGACACTGAAAAGATTATTTAAATAAAGCAGCTAATACCGAATTGATATTCGAACGAATTAAAAACAGTGATTGAAATTGAATTAATGAAATGGCAACTGAATTAAATCTTTAGTGAAACTCATAGTTTTGAAAAGCCTCAACAATCAATTCGACTTTTATTCAGAAAGAAAATAAACCCTGAAAGATTTGAAGGAATAGGTGACTCGATCGTAATCTGATCTCGATGTACCAAACGTACTTCAATATCATCAGCAGGAAATTCTGCCACCCTGAAAACATAGTCGAAAGAATTAGAATGACCGAATGCTCCGAAACACAATTTGGTGTATGCTATGAAATACATCTTGAACTTAAAGGTATTTTTGCAAACATGTAGAAAGTTATTATGCGCAAACCTTCTCAAATTATTATTTGTAATATGTTCGTACATGGAAGGATTATTTTTTCGTTGAGACAATATATCTTCCACATCCAATGGTTCAACTATCTCAATTAAATTGATCTGAAAATCAAGAAAAAAAATATGCTTCCATGTCGAATTTTGAAGTTCTTTTTTTTTAATTGATTCTATGAAAAAGGATTTTCTTAGTTTCAGCCTTAATCCTTATTTACTCTCACGCAATTATTATTTATGATGCTTGCATTTTAACTATCAACAGATTCTATTAAAACGAGGAAATGACTTAATCTAAAAATAAATATTATTATACTCTCAGTTACTTCTATATGATATTTTATTTATGCCAAACTAAAATTTGTTATAATCAATAATCCGCAATAAATGCCTAACATACTAACAAATAAATTTGCATAATTCCCACAATAATACAGGATTTTCAATGAATTCATTATTCATCTGTGAAATTATTTTATTTTAAGGATAGAAATCTCTTTAATAAATGCGTTTAAATTATAATTTCATAACTTTCAGTGAGATTTCAGGCATAATCTTATCCAGAAGATCTCAGCTATAAGAATGATAATATCATTTAAGATTGTTTTAGCTGAATGATATGATGAAAACTAACCGTTTGAGGACTAGTATCTGTTGCATCCATTTGCATGGCATCTTGTGGATGCAGTAGTAAACTTCCTGTCATGATATGTCGACGTACATCAGCTGCAGTCATTCTGGAAACAAACAAAAAAAAGCACTAAACTGAATTTCCCGAAAATGTCTTTAGGATGAAAAAGAAAACAAGGAGCGTTAATGCTTTAAGATAAAATTCTAACTTCTTTTTTGGAACAATAATAATTGTTTCAAAAATCTCAGTCAATTTTCTGAAATTCCACCAAAAAGTTACAAAAAAGCAAAGGAAAGAAATTGATGATTTTATTTACTTGTTTCGTTTCAAAGCGAATGCCCGTTGTCCACTAGGACCTTGTGATGACATATCAAAGATGTTATATTTGTTTGTAACGTAATATCATGAGATCAGCCATAAGTTAAAATAACACTTCGCTAATTGGAAATAAAGCTAAAATGATTTGATGAAATTTCTCGATAATAATAATACATTTGCCAATATTTTTCCCGCCACTACCTTTCGCTTCTCGTGATAATTACTATACACGGACATGAAATTTAATTAAGATATATGAACATGAAATGAATGTGTATATGAATTAAGTACAATAATTATCATGCGACATAAAATAATTGCGACATGCGACATAAAATTATTAATATATGAACATGAATTTAAGTGGAAAAATTAGATATGAACATCAAGTAATTCTTTATATAAAAAATCTTGATGTTATATGCTCATTTCAGTTAGAATTTTGAAATGGAATAATTCACAATTACAATCAATTATTTTATGCTTGTATCTGATTTCACCTATATAAATAAAAATGTAAATGTTCGTTGTTCATTTTCACACAACTTTTCAATTCTTCACCGATTGATTTGAAATTTAATATAACGCTGCATTCGAATGGACGCATATTTTCATACAGATATGGAACGTGTTTAAGAACTTTTGGAGATGTAAGATTTTGAATAAACGAACATTTACACTTTTATTTACACAGACTAGCTTGACTGACCATGCTTCGCATGGCTCGGTTCAGCTAATTTAAAAAAAAAAAAAAAAAAAAATTCACACTAAAAATTTATTTTACTTTCACAAACATATCAATGCTCTGCACGGATTTCTCACTTCCTTTCCTGCCTCTTTTTCGAAACAGTAATCATTTCGGATTCGTTTCCAATTAGCGAAATAATTACTTTTTCCAAAAAAAAAAAAAAGATGAACAGAGAAATGAAAACTGAATCAATACATTCGTGAAATCTTCCCTCCCTTAAAAAAAACTGAAATCTTGAAATATTTTGGAAAATTCCAAAGCTCTTTGAACGACTAACTGTACAGAAATGGATTAATTGTCTGAAAGATTATTTCAATTTGATTGAAATAATAGATCAGAAGATAAGTGAAAAAGGGAGAGATGAAAGAGAGATTGGTGAGAATGGAAAATATGAATGAGATAATTAGTTTGAATTACTTTTTGTGCTATTTCAGCCTATAAATTTGTGATATTACAAATAAACAGTTCATTAATTTACTTTCAATAAAGTAACAATTAATTAATTCAAGTATTCTGCTTTCTATTTCTCACCGAATCAATAGCAAACATTTTCCTTTATTATTTCTTACCAGTCACTTATGAGGATCGACAGTTTAAATTGGAAATAATATCATGCGACGGTAGCATTGGGAACTGATAATTTCAAGAAGGCAAAACATCCACAATCCGGAGAAACTCTCGGAAGAAACAAAATCAAACCTGAATATAAAGCATTTATGAGTTAATAGAAATGCGCCTGTTTCGTTTCTTGTTGTGTTTGAATTAAGAAAGTAGATGTTTTTTAAGGAAATTTGATGGAAATCATACCAATAACTTTGATAGTGGCGATGAGAAGGATACTGATAGTGTTAATAGGACAAGAGTCATAACAATAAACGAAGATGACAATGATGATAATGATATTTGAACAAAACTACAAGCGATTACTATAACGGTGGTAATAATGATAATTTTTGTTCAAACAGCAGTAATAAAACACGAGATGATGATGATGATGATGGTTTTCATAAATGTTCATGATAATGGTAATGGAATTCAGTGTTATTTAAAATAACATTAATTGGATTGCGTAAAAGATATATTTCCCTGCATTATTGATAATAAAAATAGCATGTCAGTGATATCAATCAACTACATACTGATAAGAAATTTTTAAAACTTGATAAATTTCGTATTATTTAGTGGCATCAAATACCCGAAGTGAAATCGGGATGGAAATCACCAAATTAGTGTAAAATTTCTATTAATAATTACAAACAACCCATAATTCTTCTCATTCTTCCGAGTGAGCAAAGAAATGCATAGAACGAATAGATTGACATTGCACAGTTGGTGAACAGTTGCTGAAGAATTTTGCATTAAACAAGCAGTTCAAGAACATCGAGATGTTAACTGTAGACGAAGAAAACATAAATTGATTGAATCGATTGGAATTATTTCGAAAAGTTGGATAATTTTAGATTATCATGAAGAAGAAATTTCCCAATATATTTATTTATTTTGAATTAAGCAAGCACACTATGAAAATTCGTCATACATTTTTGATGATATAAGAAGGGAAATGCATATTTTAATAGTCTAATATAATTGATATAGGAAAAAAGAAAATGTAAAGATATAGAATAATATGAGATCAGAAAACGAATCATCGAAGAAAGAATAATGTGCCCTGAATTATATGTTGGCACTCTCAAGGCTACCAGAAAAAATTGGTTGGAATTCATCCGGAAGATCGTGACATCGCAAAGAACAAAGAAGAAAAATATGCGGAAATGGTCAACAGTAGTATAGAAATTTTAAAATTAGTAAACGGTAGTACAGAGCTATCAGAACACAAATAATTTGAGGTACTAAAAAAAAAGAAAAAGATATTTTCTGAAATCTGACAATTAATAATTGAAAATATATATTAACAGGTGAAATCAATAAATCAAAGTTATAGAATGAATAAATGAAGGGAAGAAAAAATTTAAAAAAAAGAATGAAAAAAGAAGGAAAAACCTATCTTTATAAATAAAAATGTAAATGCTACCTGTCCCCTCTCAAGGATCTCCGGAAGTCCTCAATCGATAGCTGTCAAATTTTGATACTACCTTCCATTCGGATACACGCATACTTTTATATAAATATTCCTAGTTTTTTTCCACGTTTCACGTCCGCGACAACAAAAAGTAAGTGAGGGATAGGAGTTATTGACTTCGCTTTCCTTTCCTTCTTTCCTCCTCCTCTGCCTCCCATCTCTCCCTCTCTCTCTCTTTCTTTTCCTTAATAATAATAATAATAAATATTAATAATAATTAATAAAAATAAAAATAATAATAATAATAATATATTATCTACATAAAAAAATGTAAATGCTATCTGTTACTTCTCAATGATCTCCACAAGTTCTCCATCGATTCTTTTCAAATCTTAACACAATTTTGTAATCGAATAGGCAAGTGCTCTTATATGAATATACTTGCTTTTTTTTCCATGTGTATGGTAAAAAGAATTAAAATGCTTTCTGATATGACAGGTAAATATAAAAATTTTTGTATTTGTAACGAATCTGAAAAAAAAAATTCAATATCTGTTCGAATTTAAATTTGAAATTCTTTTTCTTTAATAAAAATTAGCTTGATTTGTTTAAAAAGAAGGCACCAATTTAATCTAAAGAAATTTCATTACATTAATTCTAAATATTTCTTAGTATCAAGCTTTTTGCTCAGCTAATCTTCCCCGACTTATTATTGATTTAACTAAATTTGATGTAAATTTAACGTTAAAATATTGACTCATGACTTTCTTCATTTTTCCATAGATTAAATATTCTAATACATCAACATCTAAGAATATTGGTGACTTAATTTAAAAATTAAAAAAAAGGATTTCATATTACCATTCATTTATTTTTATCCTTTAGTTTTGCTTTTCCTGAAACCACATCTAAATTATTTCAAAATTAAAATGATTCTTACCTGCATTAATTATTAGGATAATTTTCCATTAATTTAATTTAATTTAATTAATAAATTTAATTCTTGATTTCGGAACACTTTAGCATTAATATAATATTGTCGTTAGCTATAATTGAAGTCAAATTAATATTTACGAGATTATGAATATGATCTATTCCTAGAAAGATTGATTTTTGATCTAGAGATTACTCTCTTATAACACAATATTCAATTGTAACCACTATCGTCATTATCATCCGTATATTTCTGCTTTCCTTTTCGATCTATATATGGAATTGTTATTAATCCAATCATGTTAAATTTTTCAATTTCCTGCTAAATGTTTAAATTCTGCAAATTTCTGAATTCGCATTGTTTAGTTTTCGTTTGCAATGACAGCTTTCTTTTTATATTTTTAATTCCCAAAGTAATCCATCTTTGCAATACATGAATTTTAGCCCCGAAATGTATGAAAAAATTTCGTTACACAGCGAATTCATCGTAGGCAAAACGTTCCTATCGTAGAATCGATTAGTGATATTTTTTGTTCACAATTCGCATCGACAACTTCACTTCCCATTGTACAGTCATACATTTATTTCTTGTTCATTTCATTCCATTTTTCAATTTCGTCATTTTTGGCCAACTTAGTTTTCTAATTGAATTTCCTTATGAGATTTTATTTTTATTTTTAGGAGACAGATGACGGAGAAAATATTTGGTTTCGAGAAATTTCCAAAATTTTGCCTAAATAAGCCACGATTTCCACAAGATACATTTCTTGGACGTTATCTACATTTTTTGGATGTTATCGATCCAAGGACATTGTTTACCAGTGAAGTAAGATGAAAATTTGATGAATATTTGTTAAAATTTTATGATTGTTGGCAAAACTTGTGACCAAACTTGAAAGTGTAATCATTTGATATTGAAGAATTTAGGATTAACCACATTCGATGGTTTTTTTTTTTTCATTTCAGGAAAAACTTCGGAGCAGTATAGAATTGCTAAATAATTATAAAGCCGGAAAAACCCGATTGGTATCTGATCAACAATTATGGGAAGCACAAAAAATTAAAATGGCCATTTTACATCCCGATACCGGTGAGAAAATTTTTCCACCTTTTCGGATGAGTGGATTTGTGCCATTTGGTTGGATAACGGTCAGTTCCAGTCAAACTTTTGATAAAATTCATTTTGAAAATCTAATTTAAAAAATGGTATCAAACTTGTAGTGAAAAAAAGAACATGCTAGAGTTCAAAGTTTCGCTTTAAAAAAAAATGTATCGAAAATATGCAATACATTTGGCAAAAGTAAACATTTTAGATAATTTTGAGAGAAAATTTGAATAATTTTAATTAAGCGTGAAATTACTAATCTATGATTTTTTTAGTATGGGCAAAGAGAGAAATATCAGTAATAGTTTTGGCATAAGCTAGGTTGTAATTCGAGGAAAAGTTTTTAGACAGAGATATATCTTTGGTAAAAAGCACGGCTTATTTTTTGGTAAAAAAAACTTGTAGTATATCGTGTCAAGAATTAAATATTTATAACAAATTTTGGGGAAAAAGGAATTCTTTAAAAAATAGAAAAAAAAAAAGATAAATTAGTAGCATACAATTCAGCTTACTGGTATGTTACTACCAAATCCATCTTGGCTATCAATACTTTTCTGGCAGTGGCTTAATCAAACACATAATGCTTTGGTCAATTATTCTAATCGTAATGCTACACAGGTTTTCGTTTTAAATAATTTCGAAAATTTGAATTTTCTTTTTTTTTGTTTCTATATTTGCTTATCTAATAAAAATCTTCTGTAGTTTATTTGTCGATTGATTTAATTTAAAAATTTTAAAATAAGCAAAAAAGGAGGCAACAATAATCTTTCCCATTCATTTCTTGCCATTTAGAGAATTTTCATTTTTTAGGACCATTCATTATCACAGTATGTGAATGCTTATTGTGCAGCTGTTTCATCAGCTGGTATTGTTGCTGTAGGTAAAAATTTCCTTAAAATATCTAAATTTAATTTTTATTTGAAAATATGCAGTAATGTTCCCTTTTTTATTAAAATTACGATATTATTACGGTCTCTTCAGATATTTGTCTTAATCATGAATACATTTTCTTGCAACAATTTTTATTTGAAAAAATAAAAAAAAGAAAGCAACAATAATGTTTTTCATTTATTTTCTCTCATTTCGAGGATTTATACAGGAAAAAAAAAAACATAGGGAAAAAATCGTGCAACAAATATTACAACAATATCTGAAAAATGAGAAGATTTTTTGACCGGAATTTTATCACTTCCAGGATTAACATCCATAATTAAACGTGCTGAACATTTGAATCCTATTAAACGGCTTATCATTCAACGTTTTGTTCCTTTACCAGCTACATGTCTTGCAAGTTCACTTAACGTATTGTGTATGCGATGGAATGAATTAGAAAGTGGTATTAATGTTTATGATAGCAATCATAATGTAATTGGTGTTTCCAAAATTGCAGCTAAAAAGGTTAAATTTGTTATTTAATATGAAAGAAGAAAAATGGAAAAATGTTTGAAATTTAGATCGATTTCAAATTAAAAAGATAAGGATATTAAATTATGTAATTTAATAAGTAAAAGTAGGTAAATAATTATTTAATTTTAAGCTTTAGTAATGCAAATATTTAATTATATTAAGATAGTATTACTTTAATAAAGAAAAATTGAATCTTTAATTTTTCTAATAATTTCTTTTCTCGTCGCGAATTCTTTCTTCTTAAAAATAAAGAGTTTGTATTAGTGAAAAGTAAAGACTTACGATTTGAGTCGAATTGGAAAATGTGTGGACAATTAATTTTTATGTTTATTGTTAAGACTGCAAATAATTGATGAAAGAGTAATGTATAGAATAGAAAATTATAGAATAGTATATAGAATAAAAAATTATGAAGTAGAAGTTTATGCAATCAAAATTATAATAGCCGAGGATAACCAAATCGAAGAATTTAAGATCAAAATTATAACAGTTTACAACAGCCACTAGCTTCAATTACAATAGGCAAAAATTAACGTAATCGAATTTACTACATCAGCAACTAGCATAACCAAATTTAGGAATAACCCTTCTATTCTAGATAAGCGGGTGTGACTTTTAGAATACAAAAAAGAGAATTTGCACAGCTTTCTCATGTTGTGTAAGAGAATAGTATGAGAAAGGATATAATTTTTGTAATAATTAGCATATCGGATGTAAAAAAAGAAAAAGAAAAAAACCTACGTGTTATATGATTAGCATAAGGAATGTGAATCTTACATGTTACATGATTAACATACAAGATGTCAATCTTTACATGTGAAATGATTAGTAAAAAGGATATTACATGGAATTGAATAACGATTCAAATAATTTTTTGTATTGTAAATATTTTGAGATAGAAAAGTTATTTCGAGTTCCCAGACATTTCTCATTCTCTACGCCCTAATAAATATATAATTGTTTATTGTCACAATATTTCTCATGTTCTTGAAAAAGAAAGCTTACAATATCTTTCGATTTCTAATCAATTTAAACTATTCCTAATCAATTTTCTGTCTTCCTTCCATTCATTTTAACTTATATTTGATATTCATTGGTAATTTGAATTCAATTTCTTATAGTACTATTAATTTCGATTTAATCTTAATTTTTATTCGATGCATTGGGATCATATTTAATGGAAAATATTAAATATGTCTTAATGCAACGAAAATATAAGCAATTCCATAAAGGAAAAAGAAAAATATGGGAAAAGAAGGAAAAATAATAAAAAATCAATATGCATCTGCCAAATTCTAAAGTAAATTGCAAAAAAAAGAAAAAAATTGAAACATAATTTTATTAGAAATTCTATCGCAAAAGGAATCGTTTCCTCGAAGTTTTTTTTTTTTCTTTTAAGCAGTTTAATTGAATAGAAATTATTTGAGTAAAAATTTAATAAAATAAAATCTTCGGCAAATTCAAACAAATTTTTGTTAATAAATATTTGCAAATAAAATTTCTTGTAATTTTAAATTTCCAAAATTATAGGCAATTAAGGATACAACATTAACAAGAGCATTTCTGCCAATACCATTATTAATGATACCTTCTTGTATAATGCCATTTTTGGAAAGGTAAATTATTATGAATATTTTATAGCAACATTAGCTAATAGTTGATACTATAAATATCCGTAAATTTTGATTCTAATAGGAAAATTGCAAGCTGATTTTTCATTGATTTCTGATCATCATCTGACCTTTAACCCAACAGTACTCATAGATAATGTCAAGTCTTATGCGAGTGTATTAAAGTACCACAATCCTTTCTTGTAGAAGATATCAATGGGTCACCAAAACTACCAAACATCATATATTCATTAGTGCCATAGTTTGCATATCTAGTTTTGCCTTCAGTTTACCGATATCCTTGGCTATCTTTCCACAAGAATCTCGAGTATGTTTATTATTTTAATTCTAAAATTCAAATCTAAGAAAATTCCACAAGAAGAGAGAAATCCACTTCACACATAAAGATGTTCAAGAAATGGTATTTATTATTACACATTTCTATAAGTTAAGTAATTTTTTCAGATATCAAGGGATCATCTGGAACCAGAAATACGGAAGAATGTATCGCAAGAATATCTTTTTTATAATCGCGGTTTGTGATCATGATAGCAATCATAATCATGATTACGACTACAATGATGCCAAAATCTGTGACAACTAGTAATGCATCTTTTATTCAGTCAAAAAAATCTAAACATAAATAATCAAATTCCAAAAAATAAATTCTCATTTTAAAAAGAAGATAAAAAAATTAAAAAATTAGAAAATAAAAAGCTTCAAGATTTAGCGACTTTTATATCTTAGCAGAAGAATGTCTTTCTTTGGAATGAATAATTTGAAATATGTAAATATAAAATATGCCATGTAATACAAAAAGTAAATGATAAACCTAACGAACCTAATGCATCCTACATAGAAAAGCACAAAATTAGGAATATCAATTCCATTGTTTCTACTCTGTTTCCGTCTTTTATTATTTCTTCGAACAATTTGAAATCTCGGATCTTTGGAACATTTTGCAATCCTGGATAAGCGTTACTTCGATTCTCATCTAATTAATGGATGCAGCGATTTAGCTGTTCCAGGAAACCGCTTGATCCGCAGCTATAACCGGAATAACCGTCTCAGATATACGAATCATATCATTTATGGTATAATCATACCTGTTGAGCTTTATTGTAATTTTGAATGTCTTCATCGACGGTCCACAATCTGAAGTTGTTGTGGTAGGGATCGAACCGACAAATTAAGCCGATGGGAAATAACCAAGACAATACCACTTAACCATTACTACCAGCCAATTATCACTTGGAACTAAAATTAACCTGTAATATCATTTGAAAAATATCTTCCTTACCTTTATTGTCTCTTCTTGAAAATCCATTCCCACTGTTTTCCCCGAAACTATTTTGATCGTTAAAAAGAACAAAATTGGAGGTCAAATATACGTCCTATATCACATCACACGAAGCTTGAAAAATTATTACGGGCAAAAAACAAGCATTATTAGTATCAGATTGTTCGTTGACTGTTGGTAAACTCATATCTTATGTAAATTTATACAATTGCATTTACATATTGGGAGGATCCTCATATTTATATTGACATGCTTCACGTATTTCAGAAAATAAAAGATATAAAAGATATTAATATAATATACATTACTAAGATGTGAGGGTTAGTATTACATTACAATCCTAATATCTTTTATTTCATATCCCTTATTATGCCATAAATTTATGCTTTGTATCATTGCTTTTCAAGCAAATTATCTGGAATTTTGTGGTTATATTCACGTTTTGCGTAAATCAATGTATTTACACTTATCTGGTATGAGGTCTTAAAAAACATTACAGAACGATGAAAAATCTGCTCAATATTTTTATTTCGAAATGGACAAAAACAAAACAATATCACCAAATAACTGAAATGGTGCATATAAAATCAAAAGATGGAATATCTATACTTTTGCTGCCCATGTATGATAATTCTATACGCACTATATCATAAAGAATGAAACAACAAAAAACGAGTAGGCGAACGTATGAATTTGTATTCACTGATATAAGACAATTTTAATTTTTTTTTTTCTTTCCATTCAGTTTTTTACCGAAAGGTTGGACAAAAAACATTTCTTAATTCTCCGCTATGTGCTCCATTTGTCCATTATTCAGCTCTTCCTGTAAAGGAAAAAAAAAAGAAAGAAAAGTCGTGAAATGAAGAATTCGTACTATGTAGAAACTAAGTTATTCTCTGTACTTTTCAAATAACAATGCTTTTAATCTAATCAGGAAAAAGTACCGAAGGAAAAACATTAAAGGCATTGTATAAATTAGTTAAATTTTCAAAAGTCCGATAAATAAGTGGAAAAAAGCTATTTGCTTATCGAGATTTAATTTTTATTGTACACCAACATTCACAGTAAAATTAATCATTAATTTTACTTCTTGAGGTGGACTTGCTGCCGGAGATTGTATACCATCGTTAACATCACCACGATAAGGTGAAGGAATATCGTCATCTGCCGGTAAAGGAACATCGTTATTTGCAGGTGAAGGAATACTGTCATTGTCATCTTCCTGTTCCGCGACAAATCCATTACTTTCTTTTGCACTGCAAATGACATAACTTCAAAAATTCGAAGTGTATTAATGCTTTATAGAAAGAATATCCAGAAATTTTAAAAAAGTTGAAAATTCGACTTATTCGAACTCACTTCTTTTCAAATTCATCTGTTACATCACCAATGTTTGCACGATTCCAACCTCTTTCCGGAATTCGTCCACTTTGTAAAATTGCTTGTAATCGTTCCACCTCAGCAAGACTTGAAGCTGATGCAATTGCTTCCTCAAAAAATGCAAAGTTAAATTGCGCATATTGAAAATATAGAATTTCGCCTGGCTTTTTCAGCAAATATTTCAATTTTTAATGTTCATGAGTCTATCCTTTCATATTTCATCCTTCATTACTCATAGAAATTTGGAACTTGAAAACAAACTCTTGAAAAATAATTTGATATTTTTCAAGAGTTTGTCTTCAAATACTTTCAGTTTGAGTAAAAAATGAATCTCTCTTCTTCCGCAACTTACATCGCGTATTTTTGCACGAAATTTCCAATTTACTATATTTCACTTTTTACCTCACGTTGAAATTTAAAATGTTTTAAATCCTAGACTTATAATTAAAAATCAGAACTTCTGAAAATTTGCGAAAAACTTCACCTCAATTTTCTTAACATCCTCTACATCCAAATTTCTTGATTGTCTGTCTTCTTCGTCATCAGACATAACTTTCGATTTCTTCACAATTTCATTCTTGAATTTCTGACCTTTTTTACCCTTGAATAAACTATCTGCTTGTTTTCTTTCCTGAAAAAAAAAGTCCTTTCATGGCTTGTCTGACAGTATTGATAAGTTAGAGATGATTCAACTTTTCGTTACAATGTAATTACATTCTTATATACTGCTTTCAGGTGCATTTTTTAAAATAAAAGATAAACTTACTGCAAGACGAACTCGTTTAAAATCCAGAACACGCACTGATGGTAATTTGTATATAACATAAAGGCGATATTGTGGTTTGTGTGTTAATGGATTTCCAATCAATCTGAAAAAAATCGGTATACATTTTCTAATGAGTAGTAATATTGCTATCGAAAAATGGCAAATTCTGAAGTCTTTTTAAAATGTAAAATATGCAAGTAGGAAACTTACGTTAGATATTCCAATTTTTTGCAAGTTACTAGAGGATCGATATCACCCAATTCACATAAATTATTGTTCGTCAACGCCAGAGTCTTTAGAGACGGCAACACTTCGCCAATATTTGGCATTATCTGCCTATGAGTAATATAGCGAACGTCATAAAATATAATAGATTAGCTCAAGTAAGCTAATAAACTCGAAATTTAAATTCAACTTAATATATTTAAAATAGTCCTATTTCAAAATGGCTTACTGTACGCGATTATTATGCATCAGGAGAGTGCTAAGTCGTCTCAAGGTAGGAATATTCTCCAGCTTTTTGATATCATTATCAGTTAAATCAATCGTGTCGAACTGATCCTGAAAAACTTCAATGCAAATAGGAAAAAATATCGAACACATTTAATGAATGCAAATTTGAGACACTAAAAGCATATACTATAGAGGATCTCTACTCTTTACAGTAAAGAATTCAGCTGAGAAAAACCGAAAATTAATCACCAAATAAAAAAATTAAAAAAACTCGACTTTAATTTCAATATTAAATACTACACAAAACTTTTTATTATCCAGTATCCTATCAATTCAAGAAATCTTTAATAAATTCCTGAAACAAAAAAGAGTCTAGAAAAATAAATCTTAGTTGTTATCAAAAGACATTATAAGAATTCTGCAGATCCAAAATTTTCAAAATGATACGTCCTCAAAAAAAAAAAAAAATTCTATTAACCTTCGTGACACCGAGATTCTCCAGTACAGGGATTTTGCATGCTCGTAAGCTTAACTCCCGATCGCGGACTGTATTAAGATACTGAAGTGAGTCGTTAATCAATTCAACTGTCAAACGAACCATTCTAGTGATAATGCTAAAAAAAATCAATGAGTCATTTACGAACCAGGAAAATAAATGATAGCGATGAAATGCTATACCACATTTTATCACTGAAATGAGAAAGTACTCATTCAGAATGACACGTATGAAAGATGTTACCTAGCTGATAACTCTTCATACGAACCTATCGACTTTAGTAAGATATTTAAAAAATGCCTTATAGTGCTATACGAAATTCATTAAATATGGGTTAACTTTTTTGAATCTATGAGACTAATTGTCTCGATTCCTGGTACTGACAACTTTGACTTCTGCTACTACTAGCTTCTGTAACAACCTACCGCTACAATTATTTCTATGATCCGATATACCATTAGTTTAGTGGTAACTTATATCCTCATGGATATCACTTGATAATATTTGAAATGTTTATCGGGTACCGGCGAAGCTGGCAATTATGTCTTAATTCCTTACGCTTCCATCTCTCATCTACATCAATGATTACGCCTCGCTTCACACCGGTATATTCCTTCTTCCAAGTTAAATTGGAATGAATGAAAAATGGAAAGTTGAAATAAAGCCGCCGATCTAATAAATAAAATAAGTAAAAACATATAAAAATATGTTACAAGATATTTCACGAAACACTCCAAAAAAACCGTTTTTTCTTCAAAAAAAGAAACGTTCAAGAACAAATTTTTATTTATGAACATATAAGAAATGCTTAAATATCACAGCATAATTGCTTAATCAGTTTGCGTCATACTTTTGAAATAGTCACTCTTCAGAACATATACAAGATGTTCTACCGAGATACAAAACTATTCCAGCTTTTCTATCGTTGGAACACTGATTGAAATGAAATTACACAAAATTCAATGACAATTAGGTCCTTTTGATGTCGTTTTAATAACCTATGATGAATATTGTATTAATTGCCTAAATCTTGAAATGTTATATCTTAAATCTCCAATTCCCTTATTCAATGTAATCGATTAATATTACTGATTAAACAATAAACTGTATTCTTTAAAAAAGATATCACTAGTATATGCAATCATACCAGGAAAAAGCATTAGAATGTTATGTGAGGTCTTGCCAACTTTATCTCATCAGGCAGTATTCGATCGATACCGCTGACTAAACAATCACTATGAAAATGTATAAACAAAATAGGAAAATACCGAATCTTTGAACAATAAGCATAATCAAATTATAACTACCACAAATTTCACTCCGCTATTTCTTACAGTTTCTCATGGAACAAAAGAAAGATATATTAACACATAAATTACTATCCACATTTATTTATATAAGCAGTAAAGATGATGAGATATTAATTAATGTCTTTGAGAACTGAAAATTAGAAAAATCCTACTTGAAAAAAAAGAAGGAATATTCCATCCTTTTTTTTTTACAATTATCCAATAAGCTTTTTTGTACAATCATATAATAAATGCAAATAGAAATACTATTAAAAGGTTTAAAATGATGATTTGCTGGAAAATTGAGAATATCTTCCAATTAGAATATTAGCTTATTTCCTTAGCCATGCAAATTCCGCATTCTGATCGCTACAAATATAGCGTTTTTATATCCTTCACAGAATAAATACGAATAGTCAATCTCCTTATGATGTCTTATGAAACCATTGGTTGCATTATAACGATGTTAACCTTTTGTGATAATAATAATCATGAGTATGGACAAAATAATTATTGCGAATGGAAACCACTGCTTGATGAAACCGCTAATCCTGAAATGGAAAGGACTTTCTTGGGAAGAATTTTAAAATATCGAAATTTAATACATCTGGAGATGTCATTAAAATTCTTAACTTCATTTCACATTTTAATATGCTTTAGCGTTCTATTATACTATTAAGCTTTTTATTCAGAATAATGAATAAAGCATCAGTGGAAAACCATACATTAAATTTTCATTTTTCCTTGTATTTACAGTAAAGAATGAACTACTTTAAAAAATTAAGACTTCTTCCAGCCAGATAATTTTTTTCTCATTTTTGATTTTATGGACTTTTAATTTATAAAATATAAAATTCTTAGTGACATGGCAAAGGTGTATGGCAAAAAGTTTTATGCAAAGTCTCAGGCAAAAAACAAAGTGCTCAAGTTGATAAAGCCGCTTTTACGCTTTTACTTGACCAAGCAGAATGGCCTGACGGCAAGTACAGCAGTTCTCTCGGGAGTTCCATCGGTTAGCGCATCCGGCACAAATTAATCATGTCCTTTATGGCAAGAAAATTGTGCTAAACCATAGGATCAATTCTGCATGATTAATCAAATTTTTTCCAATCAAAAACTTACCCAACATAGCGACCTTTGAACAACATCATACTGGCCAATCGGAAACAATTATAATCTCGTTTGTGACCATATCTCATCTTATTTAACGCTAATGCAACATGACAGTAACAATTATCACAGAATAAAGTATGCTGCAAAATTCAAAAAAGAAACATCACACAAAAAATATGCAGGAAGAAAAAATATTCAATGCAAATAGTAGACATATTTGAAGTTACAACAAACCATTTCAGGTTCATTATTCTATCAGTCAGATCTGCATGAAGCGTTCCGTAAATAGCACATGTAGGGCAGATTGAAAAAAGTTAACTTCAAATCAAATTTATTCAGTTTCCTGCAATTTCCAGTTATGGGATCTTGATGTAACATGTTAGTAATTACTCATTGATAATGAGAATTCGGAAAAGAGTATTCAAATAGAAAACCCTACCATGTGACCCTTATATTCTTCCGACGCATCCAATACAGCACGATCCCACGCTTCCACTCCACCATCAATCGTGTTTGGATCTATTTGTCGATACCAGGTGGGCCAACCAAATGCCATATCATCTTCCTAACCGTGAATTTATGAAATAATTTATTTTACTACATCATGAATGATTTGATGAAGTCGATTTTTAAAGACTTTGCAATTATTAGTTCCCAAAATAAGGTTAGAAGAATAAGAAAAATGATAGGAATATAATTCTAAAAGATCTTGAAATATCGATAAATAGGAGAAGCAAATAAATTTTAAACAAAATAAAGTTGAAAATAAAAATAATGAAATACATTTAATTTGCTTCCAAAAATTATCGAGAAACATATCGAACGAACTCATCCGAAGAATATTTGATTTTTATGATATAAACGCGAAAGATACTTACAGAAACAGAAAAGCTTCCCGAAAAATCGTAGATAATACCTCGGCTTGTTGCTATGCCCATGTGTCCCACAAGTGGGAATAACCATCTGTAATATGGGAAGTAACAGTGAGACAGCAATATAGCAAAAAAATCGGATTGGAAAAGAAAAACTTCGTTTGAATTATTGAACGATTTTAATTCAAGAAAATATGATCAGCTCAAAATATCCTTTTTATTATTAAAATCATTTTTTTGGAAGACCTATTTCTTAATTCTTCTAAAAAAAAAAAAAAAAAGGTATTTGATGCTAAATTGGGTAAAGCCGTTAGTGTTGATTCAGAAGTATCTCGTCCAACACTGACCAAATAAAAAAGCAACCATGTAAAACCTTGATAGAGAAATTCTCAAACCTATGTTTATAAGCAACTCAGCTGAATGAAATATATTATGTACGCAGATGAATGTAAACGTAGCTTTCCGTTATTCCGAATTCACACGTAATTTTTGCAGACTTCAAAAATTCGCCATAAAGTCAAGAAACCGAAATTTACGCATAAGCAATAACAATCTAACTTTATTTCGATGTCATGCTTTAGCTTTTGAATGCTAAAACTTCTTACGCAATGGTTTACGTTTTTAAGCATCTTATGCAATAGTTCATTTATGACATCTCCGACAAAAAAGGCCATTATTCTTCTGTTCTGGTTAAAACTTATATCTGTACTTTAAAAAAACGACGTAATATAGTTTAATAAAAAACCTGAGAGTAATACTCAAGTAAATAGACTAACAGTTATTGCAATTAATGCGAATAAAAGAAATAAGTGGGCTCAATTCACTATATATTAAAAAAAATATGCAGTACTTAGTACAAACAAGAATTGGTGTGGCGAACTTAAGTAAACCTAGATAAAATCAAGTATGAGATTAAAAAGGCGACATTTCATATACAAGATGCAACAAGCATATCGCTCAGACATATAATCTCGTACGTAAATAATACTTACGTAAGCAGCGGTATCGGTGTCCATACAATACAACATGGAAACCGATGTCGCACAGGATCAACTTCCATCAGACCCCTTTCCAATTTGTCGATTTGATCCAGCTGCATTGCAAATTATACAAATTAGAATAATCGAAAATAAATTGCAACAATCCGACATTCCATTTTTTGTTTTAACTCAAATTTGTAGAAAAGATATTAGGATGGAAATCAGGACATCAATTCCGGATAGGATTTTTCGGGAGTAGCCGGATTTAAAGGTCCGGCCGACCCCAAGTTAATTTATGTTGAAGGGAGTAAAAGATATTCTACCTTTAATCCGGAAACAAAAGTTTATTGCGTAATAGTGACGGATGAAAATCAAAACAGTATCGAGAAATTAGCGAAATAGTATTATACATTAAGAGGTTGCAGAGATCACTAGGATTAGCTAAATAGCATTTTAGCGATGATTGAGAAAATTGACGAAGAATTATTTGTGATTGTGACAGTGAATGGATGAAAAGGAAATAAGCTATAATTCGAGAGAAATTAGAGAGTTGATAGGATTGTTATATTTAACGTGACGGTATGAGTGATTAGATTTCGGAAAAGATGACGGAAAATATGAATTTGTTTTTTTTTTTTGAATTTAAATGAAATTTATAGTTTTGGTCTCAAGATAAAGGCGAGGGATTTAATTAAATAAATTTTTTTTTCTTAAAAAAAGGGAAATTAATAATTATAATTTTAGAGTGAAATTATATCTGAAGAAATTGTTATCATTAATTGGTGACCATTCACGTTTAGATCTACATTCTACTCATGAATACTTCAATTCTCCACGCAGTGTTAGAGTAAAAATTGGAATTTCGTCTTTTTTTTTTCAATATGTACTTTATAATTTGATTAAGTAATCTTTTGAGTTTTTAAGTAATTTCTTTAGCCTATTATGATTTCTTTAATTCTGCATTCACGTATTAAGTATTATATCCAGCTGTTGTATCTAATTTAATAGGGAATATTATTCCTTTTAAAGTTCATCAATCAGAATTACTGGGTGGTCATTTTTGTTTTATGAAGTCGAATAATTTAGTGATTTAATTCTTAATAATTCTGAAATAAATGGATTAATTTGCCTAATTTCTTGCTTTGTTTATATTGCTTTATTTAATGTAAAATTGAAGAGCCAAGTCAATCATTCAGTTGATCTCACTAATTTTTTACCTTGTCACTTAACGCGATTAAAAAAATAATCAATGAAGGAATCAGTTATTAGCAAAAAAAAGCCTTAACAGTGAAAATTAAGTAAGGTAATAATTTATTGATTATTATTATTATTATTAAACTGATTGATTATCATTATTATCGAACTATTAAGTTAATTAATTATTATTTAGCATAAAATGAAGTCAATCCATTTATGTTTGATTTATTGCTCGACTTTTATTCATATAGATTGCTTATTAATTCGAAAATTCGAAATCAGTTTTAGTTTTATCTAATATTAAATTTATATCAGATCTCAACTGTAAATTCAATTTAAGACAGTGCATAAATGCGGGATTTAATTTATTTGGTTTTTAGAATTTTATTCAAATTATTTGATTTCATTCAGTTTTCCAGGAAGACAATAAAATGAAGCGCGGACGTCGGGGTCATCGCTACAACAACAGCGGTACGGATATTCGAGAAGATAAATCAAAAAAGACGACTGTAACTATTATGGTTCGTCCAACTACTATTTTATCGAAACATAAAGGTTATTTTTTTGAATTTTTTTTTTTTTTTTTATAGTTGAGTGAAGTTACTAAGAGTCGGTTATTTAGCTGTCATAGAACATATCATATATATAATGTAGGAAGCTTAACAGAAATTTTCCGACCTTTTTTTTTTTCGTCATACTCTTGCTAAGGCGGTTTCTTTTTTTTAAAAAAAATATGATGCAAAGAATGGAATCCGAATTTTTTTTATTTTTTAAGTTTATTAAAATTCGATCTGTTTAGGATATATCAGTTTTGATATTTATTTCTTAAAACAAAGAAACTGATTTTCTTGTTTATCATTTTCAATTTTGATATTTATTCTCCAAAAAAAAAAAAAAAGATTTTACATTCTAAATTAACTTTTACGTTTTCAGACGAGCCGACCATATCTGATAATGCAGAAAGTAATCAACAGATAATATCTCAGGCTATTTCTTCATCCCCGGTAACCATTTGACAATATTTATTTTTTTTTCTTGTATCCATTTATTGTCACGAACAAAGTGAGTAATGAAGTTTTTTTTTTTTTTTCCAATATTTTCTGTATATTCGCAATTATAGGAAGTGGTACCCTTTGGAATAACTCATCCAAATTCTGCGTCACAGTTAACGAGAGGATCACCAAAGACAATTAAAAGCTGTTCACTCCGACCAGGTAAGACACGTTAACTTTTCAAAATCAGTGATCTTCATGGAATGTTTTTATCGTTATTAAATTTCAGTTTTTCATTTTAAAAGATTAAATTTCTGAGAATTGGAGTGATTTTCAGAAATTTCTCGTGGTACACCAACAACATCAACCAATGTAGAACAGCCGCTTGGAATTATGAAGGCCGCTGTGCGTTTACTTTCTGACACAATGGATTTTACAGATGTTGTTGCGGTTTGTTATTATTATCACTGTTATTTTTTCTTGTCAGAGAGTAGGAGTGGGTAAATATAAAGTAGTTTAATTGTTTTTTCTGCAAATCCAAGAACAAAAAAAAATTCTAATTTTCTTCGCAGGATTTTGAAGTCCTCATAGATTTCAAAATTATATATTTAATCTGCTTTTACAGGATTATTTATCAACCACAAACACAAATTTTACTGTCATTGGTGTTATCGGTCCACAGGGTTCAGGTAAATCAACACTTCTCAGTATGATAGCTGGTAATGATCATATGGATATGTACAGGTTTTTTTTTTCTGTTTATTTTGAAATATTTTTTGGATATTTTAAAACTTCATCAGCCAAGTATGAAATCATCATTGGCCTATTTAACAGATGCAAATAAAGATTAAGCAACTGATCTTCTGGGTTCTTTTCATATGGCTAATATTTAGTCATTCTTTATCCGCGGGAGACTATTGAATAGAAATGTTAATATTTTGAAAGTTTTTCTGATTTCCTTTGTTGAATAAGATTTCTTCCACCTGACCATTTACTTTTTCATTTTCGACTGATGATCATGCCCTTTTTTATGATTATTGTGTTAAAAAAAAGAAAATGCTCAATTTCCTGTAATGTAAAATTGTAGGAATGTACTGTAATGAATAAGACATTTTATATCCTCTGCAATTTGTTATTCTAATATTCTAATGTTATTCTAATTTTTTGTTATTCTAATACAGTTGCATACTGTCGTATTTCAGGCATTATGCTTTTCGTCCGGCATCTCGCGAAGCGGTTGAATGTTGTCGCTATCAGACTCAAAAGATAACCATTTATGTAACTAAATCAAGGATGATTTTACTGGATTGCCAGGTAAACTTTTTTATTTTCATTCTCAGTTTTTTATATCGAATAGTAATATGTTCTTTTTTCAAAACTTTACATAGATCAACATATGGATCAATTAATATAAAATGAGAACCGATATTTATATGCTTACTTTTAATGAGAGAGTTGAAAGCATTGCGAGGAAAAAATTGCACTGAATTAACAAAAAGTATGTTTACCGCGGAAGTAATAAAGGATTAAACAAGTTTTATTAGACTTTTATAGGCAGTCAATTCCGCTGCGATTCTTAATCACTTGTTAGCTACATCATCGTTAGATGGAAATCGTCCGGGAGGTTCAAAATCAGTAGATCTTTGTCGAGGATTTGCAGCGCTGTCAGGAGAAATTGAAGTATTATCAAGTATTCTAAATGTGATATTTGCGAATTTTATTGTTTAATATTTGTTGTGATAGTAAAGGATTAAATTTTTCCTTCAAATTCAACCGTAAGTTTCGAATTTTAAATCTTTGATTAGAAAATTTTTCAGAGTTTGCATTTAACAGCATTTCTTTTGCAAGTATGTCATACTGTAATACTTTCTGTGGATTGGTTTATTGATATCGATGTGATTCGGCATGTACGGACAGCAGAAATGCTCCGCGTAACAGCAACTCATTATTCACCTGAAACTATTAAGTACAAGCCGAATCGTAAAATTAATTTTGGTAATTTAAATTTTTCCAGTCTTTGTACTCATTCATTGATTTGACTCATTAAACTAATTATAAACTGGTGAAGTATAAGTTTACTGCCGTAATTGGTAATTATTTCAGCGAAGATGTTTCATGATGATGAAGTAACTGCGTGAAATTCGCATGGATCGTGTCAACGAAAATCATATTATCAATTGTCAAACATAATGTCAGTTTCATGCTGAAAACTGAACCATTAATAAAACTTGATATTTTCCAGTGTTAGCCCATCAGCGAGCCAAATCAGAAGACTTTCAACCAAGGAATGTGAAAAATCGAGCCAAAATTTTAGAATGTTTATTTAATGGTTCACAACTAAATGTCAAAGGTGGCCTGTCATTAGTCGGTTTAGGATGTAAGCCATATGGTGAAATTGCATCAAATGTGAATTATGTATTGCTATCAGAAATGAAACCACGACCGAAAACAGAAGCATGCGCAGCAGGTGAATTTTGCGTTTCCTATTTATTCTAAAAAATTGCCGAAGGAAAGTTGAAGGATGAAAAATTAAACTTTCATTGATGAAAATTAATTTTTTGTTAAATGACGAATAGTTGATTTTGCCTTTATCGTTCAGCTTCCTTTTCGAGTATATGTTTGAAATGTGATATACTTGAAATTTATTATGAAATGTAATATTTGTAACTCGTAATTCAATCTCCGATTTCGGTTTCAAGTAGGATAGGTTATGTCACTTCCGTTTAAAATGTTAATTTCTATTATTATTGAAAAACTTGAATCCAAAATTTTCGTAATTGTAATTATGTTAAGAATTTAAATTTCGAAGAATTTGTCTTATTTATCAGTGAATTGATTTCTGAGACGAAAATTTGCATTTTTCTGGTACAAGTACTTCTTGTTTAAGTTTTACCATATTTGACCGCTGATCATACTCCCTTCCGAACAGTTATTGATTATGAAGAAATTTTACATTCGCTACGGATACGATTGTTATCATTACCGAAAGAACCATTCATTCTTGGGAATCAGCCCTTTACAGAAATTCAGTGGTAATCATTTCTTTTTTGTTATCGGTTTTTTTGTTTCGGAAAATTTTGTTAGAAAAAATCAGAAATGTTTTTCAGCAGGTTTTCAAATCTAGGAATACAAAGTCGATTTTTGATTGCGATTAAAAATTAGCACTAGTTTTGAGTGCATAAGATTGGATGGTATATCCAAAGTAATATTTATTTACAGGTATGAATTTGCTACGCGAACCTGGCGGGCAACACACGGAAGTGCGGAAATTGCAAAATATGCATCAGCGATAACAAAAATCGTTGATGAATAACAGGTCACTTGAAAATACCAATACAATTACAGTTGAAGTGTTAGGAACGCAGTGTTTTAGAGTTTTCAGTTATTAGATATTAATTTTTGAAATAATTCTTTCAAAAGTTTAAATGATTCCTGTATCACAAAATCGAATATTTCTGATGTTGTTTTGATTACAATTGTAGTTCAGATTCAAGTTCCTAATTCAAAAAATTTTTAAGTTTGTGTTAGTTCAAAAAGGAATTTTTTGCAATGTTGGGTCTGCCATCTCTTTTTGATTGCTTTTCTTGAATTAATATTATTTTGAAGTTAATTTCAATTTTTTCGAAGAAAGATTTCTGCATGCTCCTCTTTTTTTTTTTTTTGAGCATTACGGAAAAGTTTTTCATGTTCAAAGCGGTGTTTCATACAGTAATTGTAATAATGCATAATGTAGATGTTGCACACTCGATACAAAAAATTAATCGTAAACATTTTTTTCTTTTAATCTGAAAGGAGGTAATAATTTTCTTTGTGTTTTTAGGCATTCTGATATTTGATACCGCATTTCTATTTATGTAAAAAAGAAGCTCAAGTTCCATTAAATTCTGTATTCTATGTTTTTATTCCGCTAAAATTTACTTAGAAACTTGAATCGATGCAAGGCAAGTGTTTGAAATTCGAAAAGAAGCTCAAATAATTATATTGGAATATTTAAGTCTTCATTCATTGCCAGTTATTCAAAATTGAAATCTTTATCTTTGATATTCTTTTTTATATATTAGCAATTCGCAATCCTTATCTTTTTGATCTTAAATTCAATTCCTCCCTCATCGTTCATTGAAAACTATGTGGTGAAATATTAGACAGAAATTTTCTAATTGTTTCTTAGAAATTTCACATTCTTTTAAAAGAAATTCCTTAAGGTCTTCTTTTTAAGGCCATATCGGTCTTATAATATGTGTGCCCCGAGAAATGTCGGAATGTTTTCATGTTATATATTCACATTATCACTAATGAAATAGTTTTCGCATTTTCAATCATTATAATATTTATTGGTGTTTGAAATTTTTAGAATTGATAAAAATTAATTTCCGAGCTTTAAATTTGGCAAGTACTAGTTGTTGTCGGAGGCAGTATGACATATTTATGTTTTATAAAAATGATTCCAGTTGGTCACAAGTAATTTTCAGGAAGGTATGGTGAGTGGTAATGATTAGTCGTATTACTTGTCGTTAAGTAAATCTTTAGAATTCCGAGAACTGATAAGATTTCTTGTGATTAATAATGTATAACAGCCAATATTCCTCACTAGTTAGAAATATGTCGTTATTATGATCGATTACGGTTAAATCTCACTCATTAATGACTACAAAGATCCTTTTTATAGAAAATGCGAGCAAGTAGATTGGGTTAAATCTTATCACTTTTATATATATTGAGGATTCCGCAAATCGATAATTGGGAGAAATAATTCATTTTAGATTTGAATTTAAAAATTTATGTTATCAAAAAAAAAAAAAAATGTATAATATCAAAACACGCCATTTTATTAATTCTCGTATCTACAAAAATTTGTTGAATTGTTCAAGCGAAATGTCAAGTTCGCTTTTAAAAGTTCAAATTTATTTTGCATAAAATGTTTTTCCATTGGCCTAAACAACAAAAGGATACATTTTCCTGCATTGGAACTTAAGTATTCAGGATATTCTGTCACATCTGCTTTTTTGCAACTTTTCAGCATTGTAACTTTGTCATTTAGAAAATTCTGCCATTATACTTTCACATTCTACACATTCCGACAATGCAGCGTTCACACTGAAGATAATTCCGGGTTATAATTTGAAATTTGGAATCTTCTAACATTGTTACATGTCAACATCTAACATTTAAAGCATTTGAAAATTGTGACATACATACTTGGATTATCCTAGCTGTTTATTTCAACATATATGACATCCTGACATTAGAAGTTTGATGTTGAGGACATCTCGACTGTGTAGTTTTAGCATTTTTTTTTTTTTTGTTTAGTGGTTGAAATCGGTAGTGGGGAATTTGTTTTGCCTTTTCTTTATTTTTATCATTTAGCATAAATAAAAGAGACAAAAGATCCCAGCAGTGAATTAGTAAATTCTACAGCATGAAAATAGACTGATTGAAATTGTCAATTATGTCTACACAAAACTTTGAAAAATTTAATAACTATTCTTGCGCTCAGTAATGGATATTTTTTTCTTGAAAATAGATATAAATTCTGACTAGGCATACTGTTTTCTTTTTAATATTTTTGGAAGTAGTGAAACAACTATAAACTGTAGATGACAATCCAATTCGCAATTATTTGGTTGGTGATTTCAGTTCTAAATAAGTAGAAAACTTATTTTGTAATAAAAGTTTTGTCTGCGATTATATGTGTATCATGGAAATATCATTAGAATTCAATTAAATAATTGAAAATTTTAGTAAGATTCGAATTTCTTATTTTTTTATGCCTATTTTTTCAGTGACATTTCACATTTTTTTTTTATTCGTATTTTAAATATAAAAAATCATATACTTCAATTTTTTCCCGCTCTTTTCAAATTTGAGGTTATAAAATATGAGATAATTTGAATTCGTATAAGTTAATCCTAAAGTTCAGTCAAATTTTCGAAATCACTGTCTAGTTATCGTCTTCATACAACTGCTTAATTATTTTTTGACTTCACCATCATTCTATATGTCTATTTATCTTTGTATTGAATTCATCATTATATTGATTATAATTCGGTTTATCCAGACAGGTTTATATAGTTTTTAATGTGTGTTAATTTCCATATTTTGTTCTCTTTCCATTCTTCTCTTATTCATAAAATTTGCAAGAATTTATTTGTACCAATCTTTGCTTCCTTGTGCGGTTGTCGCATATATATATTTTCTATCATATCTATACTTCCCGGAAATATTTTATGCTGGTATCGTGTTCGTTTCAAAAATATTAAAGAATGTAATATCATGATATTCTGACTATGGAATTGTTTTATTTTTATATTCAGTTATTTGTGATTGTCGATTAGTTGCCCTACGGCATTTAATAAGTTTTCCGAATACTTTTTATGATAATCTATTTCGAGCTGAGATTCCGGATTGACATACTGTTCATAATAATTGGTCATCTCTTTCTTTTAGTTTTTCTCCATGATTTTCTTTGGCCCTCACTTATTCGCTCCTTTAGTCCTCGTTCAAATTTCTCTTAATTATTTAATTTTGTACTAATCAATAACTCGTATTTATCAATAATTATTATAGAAAAATCTGGATAGCAAATTAAACAGGATTTTGGTGATATTCCTGTCTTGGTTTAAATATGATCTCGGAAGCTTAATGTCAGCTTAATGTCGGTGAGACAAACAGAATGAATCAATTTTCCACATTAAATAAATTTATGTTGCAAGTTGTTGTAACCTTTATTGCTTGGTATTTTGTTAGTTCAGCATCTAGTATTGTCAACAAAATTACATTACAGGTTATTGTTACGCTTTTCTTTATAAGTATATTCTAGGATTTTAATTATTGGATCAAATTTAAAGAATTCAGTAGGCATAATTTTTTTAATTTTCAAGTTCAAATTTATACAATTTTATCTCCTAATTCTTGAAAAATATTTGTAAATTTTTAAACTCCGTAGAATTGTTTCATTGAATTTTAGTTGTCAAACATGTACACTAAGATTAATAGAAGGATACGTATCTTACCATATTACTTTCATTTTAATTAATGCTGATATAGCATACTTTTTTGTAATAATTTTATTAGTACTAGTACTTGTTTGTAATTGTTCAATCTTCAAATAACTCATTTACAGAATTATCCATATCCCATGACGGTTGCTTTGGTGTCACTTTGTTACGTCGAACTTTGCTCCGTTCCGGTGCTTCGTTTATGGCGTATCAAGCAACCTTCAATATCAAGCTATTATCTTATATATTATATCATTCCAATATCACTTGGTAAAGTGATAGCTGTTGTTAGTGCATATGTGAGCGTTTGGAAAATCTCAGTTTCATACGTACAAACAGGTAATCTATTTTATTTCTCAAATAAATATCATATGCTGAAGTAAATTAGCTTCATAGCTTTCACTTCTTTTTAAGTAAAGATTACACTTTATTAATAAGACTTATTTCTCAAATATGAAAATAAATATGATACTATTTTTTATTAGCAAATGCATTTAATCAAACTTGATAGTAAATTTAATATGACTTTAACTACCTTTTCTTTTTTCAATTTTACAATTTATGCTTTTATATGATTTCAAGCAAATTCTTATTTTATGCATCATTTATTTGCAGTAAAAGCAACAATGCCATTATTTGCTGTCTTCTGTGCCCGAATCGTTTTGAAAGAACGCCAAACCAAACCTGTTTATCTATCATTAATACCAATCATAATTGGCGTAGCTATTGCGACAATTACTGAATTATCATTTGATTTAGGCGGTTTATTTAGTGCTTTATTATCTACCGGTATTTATTCGGTGTTAAATGTTTTTGTCAAGAAGGTTTCAGATTTTCTTTGTATTAAATCCACAAGATTTAGCGATTATTCCTTTTGCGAATTATAAATAGTTACAATTTAGTCTGAGGAATTATCGAATTTTTTATTTCATTTTTTTACTTTATTTTATTTTTCTGTGTGTACAAGACAGAACAATAGCAAAAATATTTGTCATCAAGTAAAATCGATGTAATTCATTAACAATATAGATTCAGTCTGTAAAAGTCGATTGATCTGAGTATCAGTAGCATCTTAATTAATAGATAAATTAAAGGAAGCTATTTGTTAAAAGAGTAATATCATCGACTTGTTACAAATGGCTAATAATTCATTTAAATTAGGATAATGTTGTTCACGATTAGGAGGTGTGTTGTGTTAATTAGTCGATTATCTTGATTATGTTTTTATTCTAGGTATTGCAAGGTACTGATATTCATCCACTCTATTTGTTGTCCTTAAATTCTCGTATTGCTGCCATCTTATTATTTCCGGTTTGGTACTTTCGTGACGGCGTATTACTATGGCGTGGTGTCGAATCAGCTGTATGTAATTTCTCTTTTCTGTTCATTCATCCATTATTTTCTCTAATCTTTGCTTTTTGCATTATTTCTCATGTGATTTTATTTATGTTCCATAGTTTTTCATCGATAATAATTTCAATCACATTTCATCATGGTGCCTTACGGAATACGTAGTATATTATTTTGTCGTTCAGATCGATTTTTTCTTTCTTCCTATTCAAATATTTTAAGAATATTAATTGATGCCTAAGCTGTTTTTCAGGGCTTCACATCTCCTTTATAATTTTTAAATCTTTTTTTTTTCTTTTAGAAGAATGAACCATCACCGCACGAGCCAAATTTTTTAATTTTTTTAATGCTTTCCGGCATACTTTCATTCCTCCAAAATCTGTGTGCTTTCATTTTAATCCATCGCTTATCGGCACTTTCCTACGCAGTGGCAAATGCTACAAAACGTATCACTGTAATATCTGTATCGTTACTTACTTTACATAATCCGGTAACTCCAGCCAATATTTTTGGCATGTTTTTATCCATATTTGGCGTTTTCCTCTATAATCGGGTGAGATTTGACTTTTGTTTACCATAAATTTAAGTAAAATAATATAAGCACAAAGTATTTTATGCGGATTAAAACGATTTAATTTGCACAATTTTTTTTTTTTTTTTTTTTAAATTCACGAATATTGTTAGACTTGTGAATCAAATCTTTCCATTTAAATTCAGTGTTCATATGTTTTTTCTTGAATGTTTTCAAGAATTTCAGAAATTATTCCGGGTAAAAAATTATGATTTTAATTTAGGCTAAACAGCTCGAAAAAGAATATCGTACTTTACCGAAGTCGCAAACTGATTTAACGACATGTGATACTTCGTCGGTTTTTCTGAACGCTTCAGCTATCTATAATGAAAAGCTTGCTTCAGAACTGCCATCATTTGATTTTGTTGAAATTATTTGTTGTTGCCCGAAAATGCTTCTTCGTTGGGCAGTAGTCGCTATTTTTATTACCATTTTAATTTGTTTGTTTGCAGGACATGCAGACATCTGGTAAATTTTGACCAATTCTAATAAACTTAAAAAAAGTTTATCGAAATACCGATTGTACTCCACGATTATGATTAGGAATATTTTTCTTTTCTATATGCATCGAGAAGTATAATCCTTTTATTTATTTGAAATATGCATTCCGAACATCAGATTCTTGCTAGATAAATTATTAAGATTACACTCATATGATAAGCATTTTTATTTATTTGTTTTTTGATCTGTTCAAAATTCAAGAATGTCACAAAAGCAAATCAAAATTTGAGCTTCATTATATGTATACCAAATTTGCATCAGTGCTAAATTATATATGAAATATATGAAATATTTTATATATGAAAATTGTTCGTATCATTTTGCATAATATGTGTAACCTTTCGTCAAATATTCTACGTATAGTATAGGTTTCATATTAAAATCGTATATTTTATGGTACTGAGCCTTGTTAGCTTTATTTTACATTATATAGTGTAAAATATTCCTACCGTTCATGTTGAAATTTTTGTTGATTCATATTCTTTAACTAGTCGATATACGACAAAACATTCCTAACAAGCCTTTCGTATCTTTTTAAAAAAATGTTTCTTGTCTTGAAATATCCCGTATTAATATTTCAGCTCTTTTTCTGAGTTCCACTATTTATTTTTTGATTTTCTTATTATAATTGTTTTGCATTCTTTTTTCTTCATGTTTTTCAAAAAAGAAACTTTCTTTTAGATGATATGCTCAACATTATTGATTCCAAAATTTTTGGTTTTTATATTTCAATAAATTTGAAAAATATTGATATTTAAACTTTTTAAGTGCTGAATGTTATATGTCAACAGCTATCCCAGCATGTTTTCTATGTTTCTTCGTCTTTTCCAAAATTTTATTCCTTAATTTCCGATGTAATTAAACTATTGCTGTTAAATTATTGTGAACATTCTGAGAAGGTAATTATTTCCTATCACCCACTGTTCTTTTTTTTTTTTCAAAATTTATTCAATTACCTTTTCAAAATCTAATTTTTCCGAGAAAATTTTTGATTATATTGTTGTTGCTAATGTATATTTTTATGTTGAAACGATAAATTAATGAAAATTTTCGATACATTTGTTAAATTCATAAATCTTCTATATAAATAAAAGTGTAAATGCTGCCTGTTACTTCTCAACGATCTCTGCAAGTTCTCCACCGATTTTTTTCAAATTTTAACACAACCTTGCATTCGAATAGGCGCGTGTTCTTATATAAATATGCTTTTTCACGTTTCACGTCCGTGACAACTAAAAGCAAGTGAGGGGGAGGTTTATTGACTCAGCTCACTCTCCTTTCTCCCACCTCTCTAATAATAATAATCCGCCTTACTTTTTTTCTCTGATTCTCCTTCTTCCCCCTCTTCTCTAGTAATAATAATTAATAACTTATAATCAGTAATAACTAAATAATAATAAATAATAATTTTTATGGTAAATATCATGAAAATATTTAATGTGTTAAATTAATTCTGCAGAAGAAATTTCATATCGATTTTTTATGTAAGTATTTTGCGTATCACAGGCAAGATATAGGACAAATTGAATAATAAACACTATATGTAAAAGAATTTTGGTGAAATATTGAAATGCATATCATAAAATTAAAAAATATATAAGAAAAAAAAAAAAAAAAAAAAAAAGAACAATTTCCTTTTCAAAAATTTTTTGAATTTATATTATCATCGTTCCATCATTAATAATTCGAAATCTATCAGTAATACACTTCTCTCATAGTTTCGTCCTATCAGTAAAACACTCCTCCCTTATGTCGTTCAAATAATTTCCTATTCGCCTTCCATGTGTAATACTTTCGAATATAACAGTGATTTCGCAAATGCATCAGTTTGACGTGATGTGATTACAAAGTATCAGTTTTTTTCCCTGACACTAGAAACACGCGATTTCTCTTTTCTTTCTTTCCACTTTGCAACGCATGTATAAAAACATGCGTATATTTGAATGCAAAGCTGTGTAAAAATTTCAAAGCAATTTTTAGATGTTTAAGATTTTGAATTAATATAGATAAGGCTTGTGTTTAAGAACTTTCCGAGGTTTAACATTTTGAACAAACGAACATTGATGTTTTTGTTTATATAAATTAGCTGGAGCCGGAAAAGCGAAGCGTGGCCGGCCTCTATAAGACAATCGATTCAATAAATAATGGCTGCTTCATCGAGTCGAAGGTCATCCAAATGTTCCTGTGTTTTGCCGCCGCTATAACGATTCAACCAGTCCTCATCACGTGATCCCTAGGTGTATGTGTGCTTGTGTTTATGTATGCGTCACGTGGTTTTCGCGTGCATTTACGCATGCGTCTCCGCAATCTCTGCGTGTACCTATGTATGCTTCGCGTGATATCTGCGTGTATATATGCATGCATCTATGCATGTGCCACATAATCTCTGCGTTATGTATACGTGTATCTATATGTATGTATGCATTCAACAGAAAGAATATGATACGATGATGTGTGCGGGTGTATATCATGAGATGTCTCGGTGGCTGTGTGGATGGCTCGGCAAGCAGGCGGATTAAGTGTATAAACCTGGACAGACGTGAGATATATTTGAGACCGATTTCTCTGATTTCGAAGTGAATCGATGGAGAAAGACGTGAAAAGTAGGAGCGGAAGTAACAAATCAACGGGTTAAAAAAGCAATAGTCATCGTGTGGAGAAAGAAATACTGTTTCTTATCCATCAAACTGAAAGGTCTAGTGATTTAGCAACTATAAGGTAAAAGAAAAACTGCGGTCCGGGCCGCGAAAACATCCTCTACCAAAACCATCATTTACAAACTTTTGGAGAGACTGTTAGCGAGAGAAATCTCGACGCACAGCCATAAAATACCAATCTGCAGATTGCAGAATGAATACGAAGGAAGTATAACTGAGATTATCAGTGATGGATGAGTCATCCACGGTTATTAAGGTTATCAGTAGTTAATGAGTTATTTACGTATCAGTGTTTTGCGCGGTAGACAACGTCCTGAATGACAAGTAAGCTAGTTCAAGATTCGGGGATTTCAGCCTGTTTCTTCTTCATTTTTTAGCAGGATAGAGGGATTCGAGAAATAGGAAGCTTGGAACCGTTAAGATTGGGACCGTTTTTTTAGTTTTATTTTGCTTAAATTTTAATCGGAGCATTTCTATAGAGTGAATAATTAGATTAGCTAGATTGAATGCAAGATGGTGGATTAGATTTCATTTTGAAAGAAAATGAAATAATAACTTGATTAATTATGATCAAAAATCATTTCAGATTTGTCTGATTAACTAATCGAGAATTCTATTCATCGTTGCCCCTTTCCCCTCCGGTCAAACTTCTGCCCTTTCATTTTTTTTATTCATAGAAAGCGAAAAGAAAAAAAGAGAAAAATGAAAAATAATAGGTAATAGAAGATAGATGATGATACTGCTCATGAAATATTCTCATTCTGTTTTTAGTTTGATACGATCTGATATTAGCCAGTATTGCTTATATTATTGAAATTATAGATTTGAAAAATTATTACTTAAAATATTGGAATTATAAATTTCATATTGTGAAAGATATTGAAATTATAAACTTGAAAAATTCAAATTCAAATTTATTTAGAATCAAAAAGTATAATTTCCTGATTAACTAATCCAAACAAATGAAAAATAGGTAGGCATTGGAGAATGAAGTGTAAAAATGTTTTCAAAATAATAAATAACTGATAAAGTATTTTTAGAATTGTGAATGAGGATCAATCTGAAATGATTTGAAGAAATGAAGTAATGCAAACGAAGTATCATAAAAATGGTACTGGGTTTGTATTACTGATGTAGTTTGGATTAATTATCCTAAATATATCACAATTTTCGCCCAGGATGATTTTACAGCATTAAAGATGTTGTGGAATTTTTTGTTGGATCGGTAATCCGTGTGTGTGTGTGTGTGTGTGTGTGTTTTACGATCTAGTATGAAGCGAACTCGTATGACGCTATGACGCAAAGTAATATTTAAGGCGCGCTAGTGTGACACGACGTAGTGTTAGTATAATTTATTAATTACAAAGGCGAGAATAATAATAAGTAAAAATAAAAATAAAAAGAATGAAAACGCGTTGTCGAGTCGTAGGAACTGTCGAAGCTTGAAGAAGTGTGAAGGCTGAAGACTGAAGACTGAAGACTGAATTTGTGAGCAATATAGCTAGCTTATATAGTGATAAGAAGTGGGAGTGATTAAACAGAATTACAATTTTTTAGAGCTATTACAATATTATTTCATGAGAAAATTCCTTTAGTACACAGATATGTTAAATGATAAAGGATGGATTACAATTTTTTTAAGCTGTTAGAAAATATAATACATTTTTTTCTTACAGCATTCCGATAAGCATGATTCGACATGTTAAATGATTATAAGTTAGATAATGGATTTAACTTTTAACACGTTAACTGATTACAAATTAGATTACAGATTACACTTTCGTCATGGGAAAGTGTTAAAAATTAAAATGAATCACATTTTCTAGAAAATTCTTACAAATATAATTTTATAACTAATTATAATTTTATAATTATCTTATATTTATAGTTTTTCAAAATAAACATATGGAAAAGGCTTTGATTTTTATTTAGTTTTCGCGATTTTCGCGACAAAAGATGTTTTTTCGATATGATAGCTGATGCTAATATATAAAAATTAATTTATGTTTATTATTACAGAATAGAAATTTGAATCAAATTATTGGGTCGACATTTCTGAATATATGATATCTAATTGCAGTATTATTTCTATAAGCAAGTAACAAACATTTTTTTCTCCGAAAAGTACCATAGGTTTTCTGAGATATACTTTTTTTTTTTTTTTGAGATTTATTTTTTGTAATCTCATAGTTTTCGTGATATTTTTCTTTTTTCAAAATTTGAATAATATATTTCAGTGCAATATATATTCTAACTTTGAATAATATATATTTCCTTGAAAATAAGACAGTACTGATCAAGAATAGATGTTATGTAATGTATAAGTTAAGGCTAATTTTTGTCAGCAGTTCATCATTTCCTGTTGTACTGATGTTTATATAGTCATTGAATAAATTTATGTTGTTGTGTGACGATGCAGAGGACATGTGACATGTTTAGAATTTAAGAAGTATTGATGATGAAGTCATATTAATAATATTCATAATAATATTAATAATAATATCAATAATATTAATAGTAATATTAATAATATTTATACCACGACTATTATACATAGGAGAAAAAGGTTAACATTATTTCCTTCTTTCCATTAATTTATAAATCGTTTCTTAAACGAGAAGTTCAATTTAATTTTGCGAATGTCAATTCTAAGATAATTATGTAGGTAATTAGATATCTGATAATAAGCTGTACTTAATTAATGATATCTTATAATGATATTTTCACCCAAAATTCTTATTGACTAACAAAATAAATGCATGAGTTACGAAATAAGTGCATTTTCACAGTTAGAAATTTTTAACTGTGTCAACAACTAAACTTCAAACAAAAAAATTGTCTTTCAAATGAATTTTAATCAACAGTCATATTTTTTAAATGACGTTAGTGAATGACATTGATGTGTTACGAAACCATTTGAAGACATTCTAAATAAAGTTAGGCTGAATGTTGTAATGTGAATAAATTAGGTTAAATATTAGTGATGAACTTTTCCGAATTACTCAGTACTTCTTTTAGATTTATACCAAAAGCATACTGTTAAAGATTAAAACAAGTTTCCTAAATAAAATATAATATTTTTCTTGCAATCACCAAAAAAAGAAGTTCCAGTTATGCAATAGATTGCAATTAGAAATTTCTTACAATATACACTATTAATAAACCTTTCAAATTTTAAAATAAAATTTTCCGAAAGTTCAAAATTTCTTGTATTATTAATTAATAGTTTATTTTTTTGAAGATGTATTTCGAAAAAATGGAGATAATATATTTATGCTTTTACATAAGGCCATCTATTGACTGAAAATAGTATTGAAATTTATTCAATAAATCATCAAATTCAAAAAAATGAATAAAACAGTGGATTGGCCTTATGTCTTTAGTCTTTAGCTTTGTCATCTCGTATAGAATGAATTTGATGAAAATGCTGAATGAAATGAACATGTTTCTCTTCAACATTTAAATACTTTCAATTATTTTCTGCTTTTATTTCGAAGTTTAAAATTCTTCATTTTGAAATAAAAGTATTAAAAGTTTCTACTCAACATTGCATAGATGATAAGGTATGCGGGATAATTTATATCATATAGTTTATCACTTAATGATTATTGCTGTATAAACAGAATAAATATGCATGCATAAGCTTGAAATTAACAATTATTGCTAGGCATAACAGATAGCCATATTGTTAGAGCATTACTAATTAATTCAAAAGATCATCAGTGAAGTAAAATGAAACAAAACTAATGAATAAATTTCATGCGATAATTCACCACATGCTGAAAAGTCTACGTTATTACTAATGATTGGTTTTTGAATTTGATATTTCCTGGACTTTGATATAAAATTTATGGTAGCTCTTGTGTTCATTTGCCTTTTTTTAATATTAACTAAACTTTCAGGAAATCAAATTCCTAGTTAAATTTTTTAATTTCAATAGAAATTGAAACTTTTGATATCACAAAGGACGAAAATGTTGAAAGCATAATAGTAAGTGATATTTAATTACTCATCAGCATTAAAACCGGAAAAACGAAAATCATTCAATGTGTATGAATGGTACCAATAATATAACATGCAACATGCCGCTAATTAACAGTTTCCAGATTTTCATTCTTTTTAACGCCAATTCCTTTTCCACGATTATCCTGATCAGCACGATAACTGAACGGCCAATTATCAAACTGTGAACCAAATAACTGGAAATACAACAAGAAAATTTTGAAATTGTAATGGAAATTGCAATGTTAAAACCAAGATTAAGATTGTAACACACACAATACAACAAATTTAAAACATATAACAAAAAAATATTTTCGATTATTGAACAAACAACAACAATAATAGTAAAGTAAGTTGAATGTTTTTTGTTTTTTGAATTCATCGATTCAAACTAAACATCAAACAGCAGCATACTGTAATGTGATAAAATCGGCGATCTACTATTATAAGGCGCGATTGGACAACCGTGTCATCGTGTCAATGAGGAAATACTAACATCTTAAAGAAATATTAACATGAGTAACATCAATGAAAATATATTTACCATATATTAATATGTCTCATTCCATTCGATTGCAATCAAAGTTATAAATTAAAAATCCTAATAATGATTTGCTTTATTATTGAAATTGTTGAATCAAAAAAATGAAATAATAGGAATAAATTATTCAATCACAGAAATACAAATAAATATGCATTGCAATAGGAAAAACAATGATGTCTTAAAACAATACCTACAATTTGGTAATTTTTCACAAAGCGAGCGTCAAAGTGTAATACATCAATTTTTTGGTTTGTTTTGGTGTTCAGACCCTTTGTGATGACATTTCGGTTGAATGTTCATTACGATTTGGTTGTTGGGTGGTTGAGTTGTGTTATTATTGCTTTTTTACTGTTTTTGTGTAGTATATTCTTTTATGGTCTTTGGGTTTTTGAAAAAATTTCTGGAAATTTTATAGCTTGAAACCGGTTGTATTATCATGAGTACAAACGCGATAGCAGTATTGCGTGGCGATACTGTTAGTGGAATTATTCGATTTAAACAGGTGAATATGTTTGCATTAGAAAGAAGAAAAATGAAGCAGTTTAGTTGTCAACATAAAGTTCGACACTTCTTTACTTTATTTTACCCATAGTTATGAATAATGTTGTACTACATATTTGGCTTATAAATTATGGATATATCAAAACAGGATTTCATAATTCATAACGTATTTAAGATGAATTAAACTTCCTATCGCAGGCAGTTTTTTTTTATACATCAAACATTGTTCATTTTGTGTGCTGCTAGTGATTAATTGATAATTTTAAAATCAATTTTTTTAAAGGACAAGGAAGGCTTACCAACAACCGTTACTGGTGAAGTCAAAGGTTTAACTCCTGGTTTACATGGTTTTCATATTCATCAGTATGGTGACACGACAAATGGGTGCATTTCTGCGGGTCCGCATTTCAATCCTTACAATAAAACTCATGGCGATCGAACTGTTAGTTTTATTTTATCTCCAGAGGATAAGCGAAGACTTGAAATCTATGCTAGTTTTATTATTTTAATTGCTGAAATAATGGCTGGTCTTAAATGTTTATAATAGGACGAACTATGTAACATAAATTGAAAAATTATTTGAATTCTGATAAATTATGACTTATGTTAAAAAGTTTCAACTATTTATGATAGAATCAAATAATTCTAATGAAAATTAGTGGTTTTTTTTATTGTCTTTCATTCGTAATTCACAACTAATTTTTAGGATGAAATAAGACATGTTGGTGATCTTGGAAATATTGAAGCTGGAGCCGATGGTACTGCTCACATTAGCATTTCCGATCAACATATACAGGTGTAGTAGAATTAATTTAAAATTATAATATATATATATATATATCTTGATATCTGATTGAATTTTACATTTCTGTCATAATTCCTGGATTCCTTTATTCTGTATATTCAGTTGCTGGGTCCGAATTCGATAATTGGCCGTTCAATTGTTGTACATGCTGATCAGGATGATCTCGGAAAAGGAGTCGGCGCGAAAAAGGATGAAAGCCTGAAAACTGGTAATGCTGGTGCTCGTGTTGCATGCGGTATTGTCGCTATTGGTGCTGCTTCCTAAATCGATTTTTCTTTTGTCATGAATTTCTCTCCTAAAAAAAGAAAAATGTTTTAGAATATAATGATTTGTTGAATGACATCCTTCATGCTCTTAGTGTTCCTATCTATTCCTGTGAAATTTCTTTGTAAGAAAAAAAAAAAAAAGAGTCTATTCATTGCAAGGAATATGTGCACTTCATTTTTTCCCCCCATTTTCCCATTTTTTAATATTAATTTCAGTGTTGTTTCTTATCACTAGATTTAAACATCTATCATATTTTTATATCACATAGTAAGTATTCTAACATTATCCTTGTACGATATCAAATAAAGATTACTGAAAAACAAAAAAAAAAAAAAAAAAAAAAAAAATTCAGTTTGAAGTTCATCTTTTGTTAGAAATGAACAAAATGTGTTTTTTGAAAATCTGTTTCTTTGATGCTGTATTTCAATGTATTATATTGAAATGTTTATTGATAAAAGCAAATTGTAAAACACGAAAAATATGCAAATTTATTGATTACCAATATGAAATAATACTTTTTCCGAAAAAAGAAAAAAAAGAGTTCTGGAGGTACTAATTATTTGCAAATTCATTTTAAATCCCATTAAATTTACCTGCTTCTGGTTTCTGTAATTACAAGAGGTGTAGTAGGCAAAATTAAGATTCAGTAAAAGTACGAGTAATTGTTTGGTTTAATTTTGAAAATCTGTTTTTTTCCAAAAATTGGAAATAAATTTTGACATGGCAGTGAATGTATAGAACTATAAACTGATAAATTCTAAATAAATTAATCGCAGTAAAATGAAATTTCATCTGTTCGAGTCACATTTCATAATTTTTGGTAGCATTTAGTTTTTTTTTCCAAAATTGGTTTGATTTTTCGATGTTCGCTTTTCTTAAAAATAGTGTTAGAAAATTTACATGTATGCCAAGCGTCCATAATTACTTTTAGTTTTTAGACGAATAGGTAAAATTCCATACAGCTAAATTTTTGTTCAAACTTTTGATATTTTCATCGAAATTGAAATTTAAAATTAATGGATACAATCCTTCTTTCTGAAGAATAAAAGTCAATTGAAATAAACGTATGAAACTGTAATGTACTTATAATTAACGAATATTTCGTCAAATATTATTTTCCAAAAATATATATATTTGTTCGCCCATAATCTTGCAAAATATTTATTAAAATTTCGAAATGAACTATCATAACATGATCGAGTGGTCGTATACTGTATAATTCATAGCAGTAAATTCAGAGATTAGTCGTACTGTTGAAAATAGAACTTGAATGGGTAAGAAATTGTCTTAACACAATAAACTTCATTTTTAAAGTAATCGTTTTAAGATACAGCAGCAATGCCAATAACAGCACATGCCAGACGAGAGCCGGCATTACCGGTTTTCAAACTTTCTTCCCTCATATTACCGGTTCCTTGTCCGAGATCGTCCGGATTTTCATGTACAACAAGTGAACGTCCAATTACGGAAAGTGGACCCCGTAACTAAAAAGGGAAAATTTAGAAAATTACAGAAAATATTCAGAAATGGACATTTTTAAGCTTTTTGCTTATATACCTTTATGTGATAACTATTTATATAAACTTCAGCAACGCCATTAGCTCCAGCTACAATATTTCCAAGATCACCAATATGTTTAATTCTGTCCTGAAAATCAAATTAATCACTAATTTTCCAGTAAAAATATTTGTTCCTACAAATAAGCTGCTTTATTTCTTATCAAAATATAGGAAACTTTCTTTCAATTTTCTATCGTTCGAATCATTTTGTCAAAAATATTTAATAGTAAGTATTCTTCCGGAAATTATTTTGCTAAAACTATGGAAGATTGGAAAAGTGGATGAAGAAAGACTGAACAAATTTCGGATCATGTAAAATTTTCAATCGATATAACATTATCAGAAACTATTTTCATAGTATATTCTTTTTTTTTTTTTTTTTGGTTTTTTATGACATAATAAAACTAACATTTGGATCACCATGAGTTTTACCATAAGGATTATAATGTCCACCGGCAGATGTACAACCGTTTGTTTGATCACCATACTGATGAACATGAAAACCATGCAAACCAGGTGTTAAACCACTAACTGAACCAGAAATTGTTGTTATTGAACCTCCACTATCCTGTAAAATTGAAATATTTTCGGGAATTATTAATTAATTAATTATTTGTTTAGATGCAAAATAGAACAATAGTATTGTCAACTGTTTTATAAAACACGAAGCTCATTTAGGATGATAACATTTCATTTCAATACATTAGAGAATATTTTGTTTTGAATCTTTTACTTGAAAAGATGAGGGTGAGAATAGTGATATAATCGATTAAAGGTCAATTTTGAAAAATGATTATTAAACGTAAACACGTCGTTTACATATGTGTTAATTCAACAATCATGATGAAGATTTCCTTTAACATAAGCAAAAAAATTTGCAAAACTTTTCTCAAAATATCATCAAGAAAAGAGAGAGAGAGAAAAAAGAGAAAGACAAAAATTGCACGAATTGTTTTAAGCAAAATTAATTACATTAATTAAAAAATTTTGAATTAATTACCTGTTGGAAATAAATAATCCCACTAACACCAGCATCACCACGTAATACTGCTACTGCTCTTCTAGCTCCATTGCCATGCATTCCATTGCTATGTGATCTTCTACCGTACACATGTGTCTGAGAATTTTTTACAATTTAATATTAATTTAATTTTCATATGAAATTATAGCAAAATAATTTGGACTAACTAAATTAATGATTAATTAGTTATACTTTAGTTTAAAATTTTAGTTATTCTTCGTTTTTTTTTTCTTTTTTTTTTCATTTGGCTTGTAAAAGTTTACAGTATTGCTTTGACTTACAGCTTCGACGTATACTAAGTTAGCATAATTGATGAAAATTAGGAATGATAAGAAGATGACGATAAATGAATTAATCATCTGAAATTCAATTGTAATATTGAATAATAGAAATCAACGAATTATTATAATTATTGTAATAAAAAATCGAATTATTATGATAAAAATCAAGCAACCTATTTGCATAAATAACAATCGTTTAAAAAAAGAATGATAATCATATGAACATTAGACAAATCATTGCAAACCACTATCAAAAGTTAGAAAATAAAAATCAATTTGAAACATAATGTCAGAGGAATAATTTTCTTGGCATCTTCCTCCATTAAAGCACAAAAATCAGAAAAAAGCTGTAATAAGAAAAAACAAAAGATAAAACATCAGAATTCAACGAAGCATAATCAGTCATAACGAAAGTTTCACTACGAACTAAACAAGTAACAGGAGTAGAAGTAGCCATGACCTTAGGCAACCAAACTACCTGAAGAATATTGACCTTCTTGAAAAATGCCGAAACAAGCAATATAAAAACGAACAAAGAAGCAAAAACTTGATAAAGCAAAAAACTAACGGAAAAAAAAACAAAAACTTAATGGATGAGAATATGCAATGCAATATTTTCATATCAAGAAAAACGAATCATTATAATTATTATGATTTTTATGTATAAGTTAAATTATTAATGCAATTATATATATTTATTTATTATGACAATAATAACGAATGTATGTATAAACGTAGCATTAAATAATGATAAATATGTGAGTGTGAATTTAAAAACAGAAAAAAAAGTGCAAAATTAGGAGAAAAAGGAAATTAAAATTTATTTGAAATAATGAAAAGGAAGATTCAGCAAATACATTGATGATATGTGATGAAATTAGAAATGGAACAATAATTATAAATAATGAATAAATAGCAGTTATTGAATGAATGTAATGATATTTTAAGACATTATCGATTTCTTTATTACTAATTATCAGTTCATATACACATATTAATTAAGAAACAGAAATTCAAATTACATGAAACATTATAATACATATTGTATATATATGTTATTCTAATTCTCCATATAATTGAAGAACATTATTATTAAAATATAATTGTTATTCTTATCACCGATGCGTATAAAATCGAAATACACATTCTTTATATTCATATAATGGAATTAAATTAATGAATAAAGCATAACAAAATTTGAATAAATTATTGGAAATTATTATTGCATAGCTGTTTTTATTTTTTGTGAAATTTTATTCATTTTCATTTAATTTGCGTAAAAAATTTAGATTTTCTTTCGTTTTCTTGCAATTAATTCACATTCAAATTACTCCATTCATATTTTAAATTGATTAATCAATTTTTGAGGAATGAAATTTTTGTGGAATTTTTTTTTAAAAAGAATAAAAGTATTAGATTATTATGGATGGCAAAAAAAAAAAAGAAGGCAGAATTGTTATCCTTAATTGTTATGTCTCTTCCTGGCACCGTTTGTTGTTTAAGTTGATCAAATAGCACTTAAGACTTACAAAATTTTAGATAACTTTTATTCATTGTGGTTTAGCTACTTCAAATAGATTTACAACTATGAATTATTTGATGAGTAATTAAGAATCGTTTAATTGCACTAACTGAATGAAAATTGAATATAACAGTATATTCTATAAATTTTGAAAAAAGAATTGTTTCAAACAATTTTCAAATGACGAAAAAATCAGTAAAAATTCATTGAAATTTGAAAAATTTATACAAACCAATAGCTGTGTAAAAATGAAATGTCGCAGTAATTGAGCAAAATTTTAAATATAAACGAACGGTACGAATGAAAGGCATGTGTCGAAATATTTTTGATCATCTATTTGTTGTTTTTTATTTTTCATTTATATTACAGGTTTGGGAGTAAAAATTCGAAATGGAAATTCCCAATTTGCCAGTTGAAATGTTGACTCATTTCTGTGTCCTTACAAAAAAAAAAAAAAAAAAAAAGTTTCCGATGGCTAATTTTTTTTTTTGATTTAAATATTTATATTGTAACGAATTTTTAATGACCGTAAATTTGTTTATTTTTATTTTTTGGATTTATCCACTAAATTATATTTGATGTCAAAGTTTTCATTTTTTTAACCGTAGAAAAACTAGCAAAATTTCAAAATTCGTTTGGTGATTGAAACTAAAAAAACTATTTATCACAGCAGTTAGATAAATGACATGAAATATTTACCTTACGAGTAATTTCTTATTTAATCCAAATTTAAGATCACATGCATTTATGTAATTTTGAATTTAAGTCCAACGATTAATCATGAATTTTGAAACCGAATCAGAAATGCTTTATTTCCAAATTGATTATTTATCTTGACCTTTTTTTCTCTCCTTTCTTAAATTAAAATAATAAATAAGTCTAAAAATACAACAATAATTACTGTTAATAGCTATCATACACGAATTGGGATTACAATCACTAATTATTGACATTTAATTTTATTCTAATTCAGTGAATTAAAATTGCTTCTGACATTAATTTCGTTTAATAATTTTGCTGCCAAAAATTAGTGATATAACTTTTTAATTAATCATTTTATTCAATTTTTTTCCTTTTTTTTTCGCTTCCTTATCTAATATAGGATAATTCCTAAATTTCATCCAAGCCTAACACTGATAAGAAATCCACCGATAGTACATGAATTGATTTAAAAAATCCAAAGCTTATTCTATATTTTAATACGATATGCATATATGTATACTTCATCTGTAAAAAATTATTGTTTTGGTATATGTTTATTGTAGTTTTGTTTTATTTCTCGTTTTTTCCTTTATTTTTTCTCGAAAATTTCAGACAAATTAGTAAATTAATCATTATTTGAAAGAAAGGAAGAAGGAGAAGAAGAAGGAGAATGGAACAGGTCAAAATCAAGTTTTACATTTCGTAAGCTTTATTATTAGCATTTGTTGTACACGTATAGAGATTTTTTTAAGTAAATTTAAATGAATTAACTAGCAAACTAACTAGTCGCAAACAGAAGTAATTCATTGCTAAAAAATTCCAAAAAGTTAAAAATATAACAGAATTGTTTTACTAACTTATTAGCATAGCAAATATGATAAGTAAGAAAACGGAGGAAGGAGAAGCAAAAGGAATAGAAATGAAAACTGGAATGTTTTTAAACTTTTTTTGTAACAGTTTTATTCAGTAAAAAATTTTGTACTGTAAAATAAGTATGTAAACTGAAAAAAAAAAAAAAAGGGCCAAAGAGGAAAAGAAGAAATATGATTTTCGTTTATGAAATTTTGTCGGAAAGAAAAAAGAAAATGACGAAAAAAGATGTTTGTTTCGAAACAATATTGAAAAAAGAAAAAAAAAAGAAAAGCAAATTCTTGATTTAAAGTAATTAATTATTAATCATTTAAAATTATTCTATCACAACTTAAAAATACTAAACTTTTCTTGAAGGGAAAATGCGAAAACACAAAAAAGAGAGTAAAAAAAATTTTTTTTTTTTACAATGTACTATCGATGTTTTTATTTTTATTAATGTTATAATTTGCCTGAAATGTTGCAATTTTCTCAATTTATTTTTCAAATTTCTTATTATTCCTTGTCCTGTTTATTGGATGCTTTGCAGATTGTCATTGCATTTGTTTTAACAATTGAAATCAAATTTAATTTGTTTTATGGCATTATGATTGGACTTATTTGCGTAATTTGAATGGAGTATACAGTTTGTTTGTCAACCAACCAACTATGTGTCGAAGTATCACATCAAAGTTTCCTGAAAAATCAAATACTTTTCAAGTATTTGTCCAGGAGTAAAGCTAGCAGAAGAAAGAGGAAGAAGGGAAGTAGGAGAAGGATTCTTAGAAAGAAAGAAAAGTTGGTGCCATTAAAGATCTCCGGTGTACCACCTCCTGAAACCGGACAGGTAGACAGATATTGGATAATAGGTTGAACATACAAGCGCAACCCAGCACAATATATAAAGGTGAAAGGAGTTAAAAAAAACTTCCTGGTATAGCTAAAAACGGTACTTATCAATCAACCAAATACCATATATTTCAAAAATTTTCAACTAATTCGTTGAAACATTTTGGTGACAAAAGATACGACAGGCGGAAATGTCAAGGCTTCTAAGTTGCGCTTTGCTAATTGCTTCATTGTTTTTTCCCGAAATTATTCATTCAACTGAGGTATGTCTTATTTTTGTTTCAAAAACTTTAATACAATTAAATTTAATCTATGAACTTAAGAAGAGCAAGACAAAGAAAGAGAACAGAAAAAAAATTGAGTGGGAGAAGGAAATACATAAAAATATATTTACGAAACCATAAATAGCATAGAATCAAATAAATTATGTAAGAATTATTTTCAGATTTCAATTTTGATTATTTCTTATTTCACCGTACTTCTGATTATTTGGATTTTTCAAAATTTTGTTCAAAAATTTGAAACTTAAGTTAGTTTTTAAGTTAAACATCCAAGTTAAACAGGTTTGCATTGTCCAGTTCTTTGCCTTCCACAATACAAGTTTGGTGGAATAAATAAGTTGAATGAATAAATTCAACAGATTTTTGATTATGATAATGGCCAGTAAAATCTAAACTTACTTAAGTGACAAGTAAAATTAAACGATACTCACAGATTGTAATCAATCTCAATTTAATATTAAATCTGTTTTTCTATGTTGAAGTAACATCTGTGAAAATTTCAACAAAAACTATTTTAATTCGTTATGGTTGGCATTTTTCAACTTACTAACATTTTGACCTTTTCTAATCACTTTGTTTTGCAGGGCAAATGTATAATTAACAATTAATTGTATCAGGTTATGTTAATTAATTTAAATGTGAACAACATGATTATATGTATTAACTAAAAAAAAGGATGGGGAAGTATCTCAAAAATGTATAAATAACATTTATAAAATTAATTATCAATCAATTCTATCTCAATAATTCAAATATTTCTGCGGAAGATATAGAAATTAATTAATCATTTATTCACTACTTATAATCTTATTTTTTTTTTTTGGTAACATGATACTTCGGAAGAACTTTATCGATGTTAAATAT
>HG738140.1:14889062-15126861 GCA_000499405.2 Onchocerca volvulus | reverse complement strand
AAAAAAAAAAAAAAATTGGAAAGATACTAATGAAATATTTTTTATAAAAAAAGCAAAGGTAAAAAATGAATTAAGATAAGTTCGAGTATTTCATTATTAATATAATAAAGTTCAATTACTGTAACATCTGTAGCCACATTACGGCAACAAAAAAATATAAAGTGTTATTATTCGGATGTAATTCATACATCAAAAGTATTGTTGAGTTGAAGGATGAAATAACAAAAACATGTCATTATTTGCATTGAAAATTCATAATTCACAACTAGTTTTACGATCAATTGATAATTTGTAAAACTTTCTCATATGGCAGCAAAAAATGAGGAATTTTATTTATGCGGATTATTTCTGAAATTCATTCACGCTTTGAACAATAAATCAATATTGCTATCTTTCATCATTGTACATTATGTATAAGATAAATTAGTTGAGAAAATATTTATATCTTTTAAATTGCAATAAGCATAAAGCATTGATATTTGCTATATAAATTTGTCTATTTTTCGTAATATTTGAATGCTAACTTTTTTTTTCTTTCGCGATTTATAATAAAAGCGGTAGAAATTTTTTAATTGTAATTATTTTTTGCAAATGATACGATAATATGTGAAAAATTAATTAATAAATTTGTCGCGAATAGTACATGTAATATTGTTTGCCAAATATTTTGGAAAATACAACTTTTTCAATAAGGGAAAAAGAGAGAATAAGTGCAAATTTATGGAAATTTTTAAAAAATAAATGATACAGATTATTACAATACAGAATTCAATTCGAATCTTTGCTTCAATCATAAATCTTCCATTTTGGATATTTGCAAAAACTTTGACCTTTCTTTTTTTTCACCTGCCATCTATCTTTGTTCAATTCTGCTATCATCCATTCCAATTCACAAACATTATTTCAAATTTTGTTTACCTTTTGACTTTTCATTGTTTGAATGCTGTTAACCGATCCATCAAAGTTACCCATCTTTTTCGTCCTTTCTTACTATGACACTCAACGGATACACCGAAGGACACTTAATCCTTTTGCTTCAAAATTCATTTTGTAAATAAACGAAAGTTTTTCTAAGAAAAAAAAAAAAAAGAGATAGAAATTGGAAATTTTTTTATTATTTTTTATTTAATGCAAAAAGGGAAATGATTTGAATTGAAAAGGATGTAATAAATTTCAGGCAAAATTTAATTGAAAATAAAATTTTCATTTTTTTTTCCTTTCTTTGAAAATTTCTGGGAAAAAAGGGTCTTTTCTAAATTTGACCCATTTTATTAATGAAATTGAGAAGAAAATTCGTAGATTTTTATACTTGTAAAAAGTGCAAATTTCCATATTTTTAAAAAGTTCCTCGAATTAAAATAGTCTGCTGCTAGAAAAATTGTAGAAAATTTTTATTTGAACATAATTTGAATGTTTTTCGAGTGAATTTGAATTGTTTTTTCTTTTCGAGTTTCTTTTTTTTTTCTAATTTGAGTGAATTTGAATTATTTTTTTCTTTCCTCATAATTATTATTGGCAAATATCAATTGTCTTTTTTAGATGATTTATTTTATTCCTTTTTCTTCATCTGATCAGATATAGGTAGGAATATAAATTGATATAATATTCGAAAGTTTGATTTTTATTTTAAAGTGCAAATTTTTTAAATCAAACTTCTGCAAATGTTGCTATTTATTTTCTGCGAAACCAAATATTTTCAAATGGAAAGAATTATCGTTTACTATTATGAAATCATTGGAAAAGTTCCATCTAAAAGGTTGGTAAACAACCAATAAATAAATAAAAAAGAACTGAAAAGTTGCTTGCAAACTAGACAAACAAAAGTAGCATATATCAAAGACAACCGAAATCAGAGGAACCATTAAAACACCCATTTAAGTAAATAAAATTTGAACAAGTAAATTAAAAAAAAAAAAAAATAGAATAAAAAGAAAGAAAAGAAAAACATTAATAGGTATCGTAACTTTGTGGTTACTATTTGAAATAAATTTAGAAAATATTTGCTAAATATTTTTTAAATATCAAATAAAATTGTTTGATAATGGAGAAGAATATAATATTAGACTAAAGAATTAGTAAAATGATAAAAAAAGTATATTCAGTAATTTATGTTTTTTGAAATAATATAAAACATTTTATAATTAGATTGTATAAAAAGAAATGAATTTTTTTTTAAAAACATATAGATTATCACAAAAGAATAGGAGATGAGATGATTTATCAAAAATATAAACGACTGATCCAAATTGTTTGAATTGAAAATGCAAGAGAAGAAATTTGAAATATTGTAATTTAAAAGAATTTCAAAAAATGTATTAAAGTTGAAGTGCATCTTCGAAATGAAATTTTAAGAAAGAGTTTAAAATTTTTATCGTACTTTTTTTTTTTTTTGAAAAAATTTAGCAAATTCTAAAATAATAATGTCAAATAAAAAGAATTTTTTTCTATGCTTTTTTCTCCGTCTTTGTTAGAATTTGAGAAAAAGAACTACTTCCAAAATGTCATATATGCCAATTACTTTCCAATACTTTCTTTTTCGATCCAAAAAATTTCCGGAAATTTCTCAAATAATTTTGATAAAGTTTCATTTCTAGATACAGTTACATACTCGAGCAAGGCGTTGCATTTGTATTTCAATTAGCTGCGGTTGTTATCAACCATCCGGTTCGGTTTACCGGCAACCATTACCATCATCGTATCGACAACCGGTTTATCGACAACAACCGGATACAGCAACACCATGCGTTACCAACTGTATTCAAAGTTGTATGCAAAATCAATACAATTCTTGTCAACAATCATGCCAGAATTCATGGTTTGTTGCATAATATCATCACAAATTCCAATATGTTTAAATTTAATTTTTCAATTATTAAATTAGATATGTTAAAATATCTTTGAACAAAAGAAAAAAAAAACCTTTTGCATTGAACATACATTTCACATTGAAAAAAGAATCGTTTCTTCTTTCTTTTGCTTCTTTTGATAATAATACAAGACAAAAATTTCTGCAAAATTAGTTCCTGGGTAATCCAGGTTTTACGCAAATATTACGCATGTTTCCCTTCTAATTTCAGTTTATCGTTTTTATTCTCCTCTGTCAACAGATAAGATATCAATGTCTTCAATTTGATTAAATTTTACAGCGGTACACAACGAACATATCAGCTACCAAGAGAGATTATATCAGCACCTTATCAGTATGAATCAATAATAACCCATGAAGTATCCAATGGACAACAAAGCGGTACACAAGCAGCATATCAGCAACCAAAAGGGGTTATAACAGCACCTTATCAGTATGAATCAGTGATGACCCATGAAGTATCCAATGGACAACAAAGCGGTACACAAGCAGCATATCAGCAACCAAAAGGGATTATATCAGCACCTTATCAGTATGAATCAGTGATGACCCATGAGGTTTCCAATGGACAACAAAGCCTTACTGGAACATGCATAAATATTTGCATGCCCGGATGTGAAATGCAATGCATTCAACGATCTACACCAGTACCTGTGGTACAACGTCAACCTCCTGTACCTGTCCCTGTGGTACAAAGCCAGGTGAAGCCATCAATTACTTCTTTTAATTTTTTCTCTTCTTTTAATTAAAATTTATCGTAAATTTTAGTTAAATTTCAAAAATTTAGCATAAAATTATTACTTTCTTTTCTTTACAGACTCCTTCTTATTACCCACCACAACAACAACAATATGAACCGGTTGTGCAACAATATTCTAATAATGATAATACACTTTGTATTCATCTTTGCATGCCATCCTGTGAAAGTCAATGCATTGAACGAACAACTCCCGCAATTCCACCACCACCGTATCCAGCACAAACGGAACAACCGTATCCCTCGAAATTAATACCGTATCAATCTTCATCTAATCAAACATCGATCGTTGTTCGGCCTAATGCGAGCGGTACTGTAGCAACTATTTGCTTACCTGTTTGCATGCCAGCATGTCAATCACAATGTACCGAAAATTCTGGACAAAGAATAGGAGGCAGTGATTTAAATGGTGGTACCACTCCAGAATCAGGAGTACCTACCCAAAGTGATTTACAAATTCATGAAATTTCGATTAATTTACCGCAATCGATTCAGCAATCACCGAATTGCATACATTTATGCCAAGAAACATGCATGCAGCAATGTGTTGAACAAAGTATTTCTCTTTTATTAGCATTTTTTTTTCAAATTTATGGAATTTAAATTAAAATTTTTTTCTCAAAAAATGTACTTAAATCTAGAAAAAAAAACTGATTGGTAATTGAAATTCAAATTTGATAAATGACATCATCTGAATAAGATTATAGATTAATTAAAAAAGTAAAAAAGAACAGCATATTATAGTGCAAGTCTGAATTTTTAATTTTTCAAACTGATGCTTTTTCAATTATTGCACCATATTCCTCTTATTATTATTAAATTAAAAAAAAAATTCTTGTCAAATATTATCTTTCCAGATCAACCGGCTGAGCAATGTCAACCATCTTGTTCGTCTACATGTCAGGAAAGTTGTCCTCAAACTCCAGTTAGTGTCGGTACCACCAACTCCAATCAACCACTACAGACAGAGTCGGAAATTTATGAAAAAATGCCACAAACTTTGGATAATTCCATGAATTCCAACCGTCTTAAAACTTTCCTTCTTCGATCACCACCATATTATCGTCAGCCTTCTTCCTATGAATCACAGGTCACTAATTGCTTGACCGATTCATCATCAGGAATTGGTCAATGTAATTGCTCATCCGGTTATGTCCCATGCTTATCAACAAATTCTCGTATTAGCCAGCAGCGATGCTGTAGGAAACGACGATAATCAATAGATTATTACGATATTGCGATATTCGCAAAAATTTGAAATTTCTCAGCTCATCTTCGAAAATTTTTTCAAAATTTTTGAATTTTTTTCTTTTTCTCCATTTACTTCTTGAAAAACGATGAAGATAATTAATTCCATTATTTTGCGTGCGTTGATGATACTCGTAAATCATTCGTACTGCCTTATCTGAATGAAACATTCTTTTTCAATCATTTGTAAAATGTTGCATTTCGTCAAATAAAAATTTGTTTTATGAAAATTTGAAACATTCTGGCACAAGAACAAAAATATGCGTCATACAATTAAAATCACATAATCACGTAAATCATGATTGCACGTAACACGTAAACATTGCTGATTCCTACGCATTTCTTATTAATTAAAAAAAAAAATCTTTGTTGCAAAATCATAATTTGTACACAAATGTGTAAATTTTTGACAAATAAATTTTTGTTTAACGACATAAAAATTGGAATTTCGGAAAATCATTCATTCCTTCTCACTCTGTCCAGATATTTTAATTTTAATGAATGATCATTTCATCGCTTATCCACATTTTAAATATTTAATCTATCCCCATCTAAATATGACATTTACACTTAATTCTTGATTGCATCATACAGCATTAAATCTTATCATCAATCATCAACTTTTTGAAAATTAACATTTCTTTGAAGAGGACAAGCAAAAGTGGTGCTGCACGGAGTGGGATTCGAACCCACGCATCGATTACGATACCAGAACACCCATTTAACTCATCGCACACTTTGAACTCGTGCGAAGCAATTATGTTGCTTGAGTCTGGCGCCTTAGACCACTCGGCCATCCGTGCTCGTGTACCACACTCATTTCAACCAAATCAATAAAATATTCCATCAAATAGCAATTTTTGATAATTTCTGGAATGAAATCGAACTCTCAATCTTTCCCCACTGATAACATATCAAATTGATATAAATCAGTAAACTGCTTTCGATAAATGAATTGGAATATCTTCAAAACGAAAAAAAAAAATGAACTTAAGGTTCATTGTACGGATGGCCGAGTGGTCTAAGGCGCCAGATTCAAATGACATACTGTTTCTCACGAGTTCAAAGTATGGTACGATTTACATGGGTATTTTGGTATCGTTATAGATGTGTGAGGGCGAATCCTACTCCGTACATAATTGCTTTTGCATTTTTTTTCTTTTTTTTTTTGAAAAATATCATGAGAGGTAAGATTTTGAAAAAGAAAGAATTTGTTGATGCATTTCTAAAATATGACTGAAAACAAAATCAATACTAAACCGTTGGCAAGCAATGATGCTTGTAGTAAGATATCCTTCAGCGATCGATGAAAAAAAGTAGTTGAAATGGCGGAAAGGAAGGTAAAAAAGAAGGCAAAAAATGGACAAAAACGATTTATTGCAGTTTTTTTTTTTTTAAAGTGTTTTTCAAATCTTTTCAATATTATTGATTTACCAACATTTTCATTTGCAGTATTAAAGTCACAAAAGAAAAACTCAAATTTCATTTTTTTTTAAATTAAAAAAACATTATTTAATCTGTGTAAAATGAAAAAAATATTCGTTAATCAATATTTGCATTCTTTAACATTGCAGATTTATATTTTTAAAAGCTTCAATTCAATATTTTCCTGTGATCTTTGCATATATACATATACACATACTTTCTTGGATGAAAATGAATATAAATGGATAAGAATTAATTTCATTCAAAAATTTGAAATATCTAAACGTAATTTTGTATGAATAAGGATTGTTACTTAATGAACGGCTGGATACTGTAAGATAAGTAATTTGATGGCTTTTTCAAACTTGTAGTAAAAAAATAAGAATTAAAGAAAAAAGCAAAACTGATCGATTAATTTGATAAGACAGTAATGAATATCTTTGCTAATTATAAATTAATCGAATTTTGAGAAAAGGTTTAATCCGGAAAAATATCTGCAAATGATTTCATCCGAATTCTTGATAATTCTTGATGTCGCACTTATATTTAAATGATTGGATCAATTATGGATGAGAAAAATATATTTATTGATATTATAAAAGCAGAAAATTAATTGACATATATATATTACAATAATGTAATAAAAAAAAAAAAGAAAAACGAAAACCACTCTAATGAAATTCAATTTTTGCTCTTTATTTTATGAATTTTGCTATTTCCTTTTTAATTTTTAATCCATTTTATGATAATAAAAATAAAGTATTATTACTATTTTTTTTTATCATCCTTACTTATTTTATCATTTATTTCATTCTCATCTCTAGAATAAGTGTTCTTATTAACATTTTTTTTCGTTATCACTAGAATGGTTATTGTTATTTGTTTACGCTTATCATTTTTATCATTTTCTCTAATTTCTCTCTTTTTCTGCCTTCATTTCTTCTTCTTCAATTTCTTTTTCCTTCTTTTCGACCTCTTTCTTTTCTTCTTTTTCCCTTTCACGCCTTTGGACAAAACTAATCATCATATTTGTCACCGGTATATGCAACATTGTCAAACCAAATGATATGACTGTTCCAACAACAAAGAAGATAATAAATGGTATAAAGAAATTTCCAATACCTGTCTAAAATTTTAATTTCAAATTTTACAACCCAAATATAAAACTTTTTTAGAAGAATTGAAAGAATCAAATATAGGTTTGAAGAAGAAAGTTGCAATGCATGAAATCTTATCAGATGATGATAATGATGATGTTCTAGGTTTAATCGATAATTACCAAATCTGGGAATTCTTAAACTTAAAAAAGCGTAAATTAAATTAATCAAATATCACTAACATAGGTATAGATGACATTTCGTGGCTCAAGAACTGACATTACTGCTAGATATCGAATTTTTCTGCTCACCGAATTTCAATTTCACTTACAAAACAATGAACAATACTACGGAAACAATGAATTTTATAATTTGTTAATTTCAAAGAAAAAAATAAAACCAATCAATTATTCATATTTATGCAAACTGAAAAAAAAACATATTATAATGCAAAAGCATTTTATAATTTCCAAAAAGTCACTAAATATTAAGCTCGCCATACTTAAGCATAAGATTTATCGAACGACCATTCTGATTTAAATCAAAGCATATCAAATTTGAAATTAAAACTGGATTAAATTAGTTATACTTTCGTAAACTATTTAGGGAAATTGTTTTTACATTTAATTTTTTTTTATATTTGTTACGATTATGATTGCTATATGGATAGTGAAGATGATAACAATCGCAATGATTGCGCAAAAAAACTTGCAAAATTCATGGAATTATTCGAGATTTCAAGTTCTGCGAAATATTTCTCTTTTTGAATATGGAAATTTCAACTATAATAATTATTATAGAAAGAATTGATAATATAATATTGAATGAATTATGATTTAAAACTAAACTTCAAGTTTCATATTTATCATTATTGAATATTTTGCAAATTTAGCTCCAATACAAGTTATTTGCAAACAATTTATTAGCTAATATTTAATTCATCACGAAAGATTAAATACGGCACAAAGTGAAGTTTAGTATTAAATTAATAATGACCGCAAAAGTAAAGTGGCGTTAATGAAGTTAACCAATTGATGAAAATTTCCGATTGATTAAAGTGATTTGCTGATTAGTTCAAATAATTTCATAGTTGATTAAAATGATCACCCATATTCTTATATTTGATCAACAACAGTAGTTGCACAGGAAATTACAAGTAAAAGAAAAAACTCGAATATTGTAAATTCTAAATTGATTAATGCATGTAATCATTTTAAAATTAATTCATCAATTTCTTTTTTTTAAGTTTCAAAATTTACTTATACTTCATAATCAACTTTAAGTCCTCTTTTTTCTGATTCCTTTTTTTTTTCGATTCCTATGATTTTATATTTGAATAGCTAAAATTGATTTGATCCAATTGTGATTGTAGAAATTCTTATCAAGATTACAAGTTCGGAAAATTTTATTAAATAATCTGTTATATTACAAACAAAAATATCACAGGAATGGCCTAAATTCATGATTTTTGATAATTGAAACTGAAAACAAATTAAATGTCTTAAAAACTTGATGAAATGCATCAAAAATGAATATTCGTAACAACTTTAGGAAGATTATCCGAATTCGCAGGAATTGAAATATTCGTTTGCTTCGAGTTTTCAACTGAACCACAAAATTTTTGACTAATTTGATCTATTGTTGGTGCAGTTATATATAAAATGATGGGTAATAAAAGAAGGGCATGAAAGACACCGATAACGATTACTAGAAAAATTGTTTTAAAAAATACAAGTATCATATAGGAATTGATAAATGCTAGAACCGTAACACCAAATATCGTCGACATGCTACCGTATATAACTGTAATAATATCAATTGTAACTTTTATACTTAATTAATAATTATTTCTCTAAAATTTCAACAATCCCAAGGAAAAATAATAAATTACAAACCAATCATTCTTTAAATATTATCAAGATGGCAAAATAATCTTGCAAAAAAGGATTAAAATGTTGTAAAATAAGATTGAAGTAATTTGTATGTAAACCAACTTTTTATTTATGAATAAAATTTTAGTTAAATCTAAAATTAAAAAATTAAAATAGAAATTGATATTTATAACATGAAACATAAAATATGATTTTTTTATATATTAATGATGTAAATAAATATCCATATATCAGTCAGAAAAAGTAAAAAAAAAAAGTGATAAGGAGGAGAAAATTAAATTGAGATGAGTCATAAAAATATGAAATATTATTAAATTCAAATTTTGCGAATTAATTGAGTCCTTTAACAGTACTTTATAATCATTCCATAAAGATAACATCAAATTCAGCTTTTTTTTTTTTTTTTTTTTAAACTACCATTATTTTTATTATTCTAACAATAAAAAATTGGCATCACAAAATTAAATCAAAAATTCATTGTAATGCTGTAATACAGCTAAAACATGAAATCTGAAAATTTCTTAATTTCATATGATATCAATAATTAAACTGCCCTAAAATTGATTTTAAATCAAATTTTCCTGTTAAAATTCAAATTTGTGAAACGAATCAATCATATAGTTACTTACTTGGACATGCTAACTTTTCCATTGCTTCACCACATCGGTCAACGGGTGTCACATCATTTGGATTACTCACGAAAGCATATGTGATATGAGCACAATATTCAATGGAAAAACCAATTGCCATTATCATTGTTATCATTGATATGGGATCTAATTTAACATTCCATAATGCTAAGAAACCAATTACACCTGCAAATTTCTTCATTTTTCAAACTTTTTTTTGTTTACTTATTTTTCGAAGACTATATTATATGCGGTGTTATAATGCTTAGTACAATATTTAGTAATAGTTAAGTTTAATTTTTGAAACTTTGAAGAAATACCGTAAAATTTTCTCTCTTTTTCTTTTTTTTTTTTTGTCAGATAATTTATTAAAATCAATAAGTAAGATTTGACCATAAAATCCATTTGATTCTGCCTAATTATTCATCTAATTAATAGAAAAAAGTCAGTTGATCAGTCATGAATTAAATTGTTAATTAATCAATCACGAATCAATAAGCTATTAATTAATCAATCGCGAATTATTAATTAGAATTAATAAGTTAATAATCCAATATTAATGAGCTATTTAATTCTTATTTCATATATGGAAATATTTTGCAAAAGGATTGCATGAAACTAAGGTTAACACTTATTAATTCGTTGATAAATTTATTAGCAAATTATCTTGTAATTAATTAGGTGCACTAATAAGCAAACAATAATACTTATGAAATAATAGTAAATCTAATGACAAGATTGCTTCACAGTAATAGGCAAATTTGTTAAGTTTATTTATTGATGAACAAAATAATATAAGAAGGAAATAAGTGAATCAATAATTATCTTACCAATATCCATCGTTATGATAGCGATAAGAATCCAAAATATGCAGATCGGATTAGGAATAAACAATAATGCAATGATAACTAATACAATAATCGCGATACTATCATTTAATAATGTATTTGGTAAAATTATATTTAGCTGCAATTTTTTCTAAGAAAACAAATCATTCATTCTCTTCGAGAAATCTTTCAAAATGAGCAATATTTTCTCTTTTCTTTTTTTTTTTTTTTTTTGCATCTAATAGAAATTAACACTTTCCATGAAATTTTGGAGAACTTTCAATCGACAGAAAAGTTCACAAAGTGGAAAAAAATAAAGTAAAATTATTTGATATAATGCAAAAAAAAAAAAAAAAAAAAAAAAAATTAACGTTAAAAGATGAATAAATAAGATAATTATTGCATGAATAACAGCAAAAATGTTGTTCATATCGAGGATTCTTAAATTATGAAAAGTAATGAGTGTGATTCTTAATCTGAAAAGTTTCTGCAAATGAAAATTTTCAAAAAAAAAAAAAAAGGAAATGACCATGAAATTATCATCATCAATCAAACCTGATCAGCGATCATCCGGCTATATTCATATGTATAAATGTCCATTTCCGGATATTTCGCAGCAATTGCTCGGAGAGCATGAGATTCTAGTACCAAATCGCTTGGACTATGAAGAGCTGATAAGCCAATACGAAATCGAAACGATTTCATCGTTAAATTCTCTGGATTATTCTCATTTTCCCAAACAAAGTCTTGTGCCCTGAAATACATTCCGGAATTTGCTCGTTAACTGCATCCGAAAAATTCTTACACTTCCGGATGGAAAAGATCTTTGTGGGAAAATTTATTCTTGCATGTGAAGACGAGTGATTTATGAGCTAACAAGGATTGAAATCCAAGATCAAAATTTCAGGAATTACAAAAAATTTAAAGAAGCATGAGGCCTATTTATATTACTTATGAATAACAAAATATTTTGAAATTAAATTGAATTTTATAGCGGTAATTATTTTGATCCAATACTCATCATGGACTAGAAATTAGAAAAGACTAACGGTCAAAGATCGGGATTCAAATTATCAAGAAAGGGACAGAATCCATTGTAGCATAATTGTATGCTAAACAGTTTTTCCAAAACAAAAATTTTTAAATTTCAGAAAAATTAGTCGAATTTCTAATTTATCGATGCAAAAAAAAAATAGAAAAAAACTTTTTATTTTATGTAATTTTTTTTACTTACCACAATTTATAGAATGCAAAAAGCCGTGACCAATGGTAAACTCCCTCAACCCAGGATTCATGATCATTCTGCAAATATGCACCTGTTATATTTGCATATTTCTGGTATTCTCGAATCCAAACTTGTGTTGCCTTAGGACCAATCCCGAAAATCATATGCTCAAAATCGTGAACCATTTGCTCTACACGTTTGCGATTCATCGGTTTTGTCATATCGGATGCTTTTACAACAGCTATGTCAATCTGAGAACAAATGCAATAGTTGGTATTAATTCATTAAGAAAGCATGGATTATTTTCATTAATTAAATTACTCCATTTCATACCAGAAATCTGCAAAAATTTGATGAAATAATCAATGAAATATGGTCTGTTTATCAATTAGGTTCAAACATGAAACCATGCAGATTTTACCAAAAATTCATGTCAGAAATTTTTCAAATTAATTTTCGCAAAACTGGTTAGAAATAAAAAATCACCCAAAAAATTTTTCCAGTTTATCATTGTTTATTTTATTTTTTATTTTTTGTAATTTTCATACCAATCTTGAAATTACCACTATTTCTAGTTAGTTAATTATTACATTACTTAATTGTAATTAATTTAGCAAGTGAAAAAGGACTTGAAAGTTACCTGATCACCACCATGAAATAGTTCAAGTTCAATAGCTATTGTTCGTACTACCGGATCTGTTTTAATCAGTAATTTATCATAATCTAAACCTTGCTCCATGTTCATAATACCATATATTGCTAACTGAAATTTTAAAATCTTGCAATAAAACCTCTCATTTTCATCAAGTCTATTTTTCCGTTTATAGAAAATTACAAACAAGAAAAAAAAGAAATACTTACGATAAGATAAATGCTGAATAAGACCAAAACAACAGATTTAGTTCGATTGTCCAATAAAATTGGGACATATGTATTCCTGTTAATATAATAGAATTTTCTGCTGGATTAAATTTGAAATTCTATAAACTTTACCATGCAGAAGTGAAGTATGCAACTGTTTGTTATATTTATCATACAAACAATTTAATTTTAAATTTTATTCATTTTTTCCTGTATTTTTTACTATTTTTTCGATTAATTTAAATTACAATTTCATATTTCATAATAAAAAATTACAAACCGAAAAAATAATTTCATTCTACTTATAGCTGCTTTATACGATGAGTTTTTCGACACTTTCGTCTTATCGGATAGCACTTCCATATAAGCATTATCATTATGATATGATTGGTGATTAGCATTTATGAATAGATCATTGTATATGCTGCCGAAACATTTCGCATTTTCTGATTTTTCTAAATTAGCAAAGAAATTCTATTTCATTCGTTCCTCTTCCATAAATCAAGTATATAGAATTAATTTATTAATTCATGGCAAAAAATATTCCAGAATGACGATTGTGATCTATTCGAGATATCAGATCGATTATAATTTAAATTTATATGATATAAACAAATAAAAAACGAAATTTCTCGCTTGAAATAATTTTTTTATGTAATAATGACATTTGGAAAAGTAAAAATGATTTACAAAAAAAAAAGAAAAAAGAAAAAAAAATTGAGTGTATAATGTGATAATTTTAAAAATCTCCAATAGAAATTTATATACATGTTTTGAATCTTTAATATAGACTTTTAACATAAATTTCTTTGATTTAAATTAAAAATTCATTTTATGCTTGTTTTCCCTTTTATTTCTCGGTTTGAAAAAAATTAAATTGAAAAGATAAAGAAAAAAATTACTTGTTTCATATTCAATGCAATTATTCCCACTTTTATTTTCATTCTCAGTGAAACTCCAAACTTTTCTTCCAAATTCATTCTCATTATCAGCGATATAATCGGTTGTTTGCAAACATGGAATACAAGCATTACGTCCAGCCATTTGCATTTTATCACTAACTATCATCATCGCAGCGAAGAATGTAAGCTTAATAGGCTAATTAAGTTCAGAAAATAAACCATTTCAATTTATCGCTTTATTCAAGTATTTGTTTTTGCTCTTTTAAATTAAATCTATAAGAAATTGAAATTAAACTTTTTTCGTATTTCGATATTTGCCAGTAATTCATTAATTTCGCTTCATCTTCACCGATATCTTATTTTACGATTATCTATGGAAACAATACAACTGGAACTGAATGCCTTCATTTCAGACAAAAATTTTGTGCGAGATTATCTGCTAATTATTCAATATGCATAGGATCAAAATTGGATGAAAAGAAAATTTAAATTCAAGCAATTAAAGCCTTAATTGATATGAAAAAAGAAAAAATATTTGAATAAAAAAACAAATCATAACGGAATAGATAAGATTAATAAAAAATTGTGATTTATACAAACCGCGAAATTTGAAAAAAAAAAAAAAAGAAATTGAAAAAGTTTTGAAACCTGATAAAAAAATGTGAAAAACATGCACGCAGAAGTCATTGCACAAAATCCACGTACAGCAATAATATCCGTAAAACAACCGATAGCAAATGATAAGACATCCGTAAAACTGGTGATAAATATGGCAACTGCTGATTCAGATAATGCATTCACAAAGCGAGCTTTTAGAGTGGCATAATCAGTTCCTTATCATGGACAAAAATATAAGTTATAAATTATTTCAATTTATAATATCATTTGAATTATTTTGAAATTTCGAAGTTATTCTTCTGATAAGAGAAAAAAGGAGAAAATTCTAATCTTAAAAATACAAAATAGCATTAACAAATAAGATTATACTGGAATTAAAAGTTGTCAAAAAAAAACATGAATGAGCAAATTTACCATTCGAGTGAAGAATTAAATCGTACTATTTGAAAATTCTTGAAAATAGAATTCGAAAAAATGTGTATTTTTCTTTTTTTTTTTTTAGAAATGAAATTCCTACCGGGATAAATTTTTTCAGCATCATGCCATGCTCCTACCATAATGAACATATCATCCACTCCAATAGCTTCAAATTGATAATTAAACATGATAATATTAATTATGACATATATAATGTATTTATTTAATATAATGTATGCAATACGTTTGATATATAATATATTTGCCACAATATAATTAATTAAATTTTTAATCAATATATTAATATTATTACTTGACTAGTGTGTTCAGTACATTTTAATATGGTATATTTAATATTTTTCATGTATAATATATTCAATACAATATAATTAAACTAATTAATCAATATATCATCATTATTATTAGCTATATTAAATTAAATATGTAATTGATATAATTTCAAAAATATCTTCCAATATAATTTTTTTAAGCGATGCTAATCGCTAAAACATTCGATATGAATTAAAGCGTAAACATATTCTTGGAAATCATCAAATATCATCAACTTCCGAAAGGAAGCTCACTAGATATATAATCATCATCTTATTTAAAATCTAACATAAGCATAGTTCATTAACTGATAAGTTAAGTTTCCGGTATAATCTTCGAATTATCCGGTTTAAGATTGATAATATGCAAAAGATTTGGTTTAATATACTTGAAATCTACGAACTTTACTGTGTGGCAAAATTTTTTCTGTCATTTTTATAGCTTCTGGTGAAAAAAAGAAATACCTAACATTTCTTAATATTATCTAGCTGAGATAAATTTCTGGAGGATTTTTGTAGAAAAGATAACTTTTACGTTATCATTTTCATTTTCAACTGAACTTTGAAAAATTTTACGAAAAATTAAGTCTTACAGAGAACTAGAAATGGAGCTATAAGAGTTATTTCAGCGAAAAACATTCCAAACCAGAGTAAAAGACCAATACCACTGATAATTGCTAATGTTGATGATAGGACACCACAAAGAGCAAGTAATGGTTTTGATCGAAGCCAATCAATTCGGACTGAAATTAATTACTCGATAACTTCAGAATTAATTCAGTGAATAAGTAATATTTCTACTTCTTCAATCATTATAAATACGATAAACTGATAAGGCAAAAGACATCGATTCAATTGTTCGAGAGTGTTTTTTATTTCGTTTTACGTCATATATCACATTAACATAAATTCTAATATTTTTGGAAAACACATTTTTCATCCTTTTGATCAGGAAATTCACCAAAATTAAATCCTTGATCACTGCAAAATTTCCATTCCATTGAATTCAGAGTGCTGAAAAAGATCAACACAACAACTGTAACCGTGAAATAGGGCTTCAATCGATTCGCGTTACGTGTCAAGCCTAGATCAATCGTCCGTGAATGCCGAATATGAACCTGAAATTTGAGTGTAACTTGTTTGCTTTTTCCAGCAATATTTTGACAATAATACGTATAAAAAGAAACAAATTTCACTTCATTTTTCTTTTTATCATTGTTTAAAAATGAGCTAACAGTAACAGAAATTCACTTGAAATTGTATCAGAAATGCTCAAAATATTCAAAATTATTCATTTTTTTCTAATAAAAAACTGAACAAAATTAAAATACTGCAGACTAAAATTAAAATTAAAAAAAAAAAACAATCTTACTACAACTGTATTAGAAAAAATCACTTAAAATTATTGTGACATTAGATTTTAATTAAGAATTTCAAATAATATTTTTGCCAAGTAATCGCTAGAAAAAAAAAAGAATTGTATGAAAACAACAACCTCATTTACCTCAGTCAGTAAGTTGTTTGAAAACTTCTCAGTGATAAACTTATCAGCAGCATCTTCCCAAGCAATGGCCATTTTATCAAAATGCGGCTGATCAAAACGCAAAAAGTACCACAATCGCATACCTTTCACAGACTGCAATTTTTCATTTCAAGTATTTCATTTCCTTTTATGAACTTTTGAGAAATAATTTTTTGCTTTTGGAGTAACAAAGAAAAAAAACGGAATTAATTAGTAAAATTTACACAATAATCGCAATCTAAAATTCAAAAAAAAAAAATGTGATACAGGAAATAAATTCAGATATTTCAATAATTAATTTCTTTTTTTGTAAAGATGTATAAATAAAATATGTCAATTAAGGTAAGAACGGCGGTCTCGTGGTGTAGCGGTTATCACATCTGTCTAACACACAGAAGGTCGGCGGTTCAACTCCGCCCGAGATCAGTTCCTCCCTCATCAAAACTTCCACACTTTTTTCATCTTTGGTTAAGCAAAAAAGCTTGTAGAGAAACTGATTATTTCATTCCGTTCAACAATCTCTTTCTATCTTCAAACATTTCTTGTCGAATAATAAAAAATAATTTACTCGACAAATAAGACAATTATTTGCTAAACAAATACTCAACAAATAAGACAATTATTTGCTGAACAAATAAAAAGTATCGGAAATGCCATTTTATTCATTTTCTTTGCTAATACTGACTCGCTTAATCAAATTGTACTAATTATAAACAATTTTCGCACAGCATTTAAAAATTCACCATCCCATATTCTCTAATCCTCTACGATTAGTATCTTCTCTTATTTCTTCTTCCTTCTTCTCTTTGAACTTCTTTTTTTTAGCCATATCCATTTTCTTTTCTTTCTTTCTTTATCATCCCTTCTCTTCACAAAGTTTTCAACTTCTTGCCCTGCTCACAACCATTCATTTGAAATCTTTTTATAACAATGGTTGAGTTCAAAAAAATTAGAAAAAGTGGGACGGTGAAAGAATCACACAGCCCTCTGCGGGACTCGAACCCGCGACCCTCAGATTAAAAGTCTGATGCTCTACCGACTGAGCTAAGAAGGCTCTGAACGTACTATTCTCCCTTAATCTTTTGTGTAGAAAAAATTTTTTGATATAAAATTTACTTTAAATGGCTGGTCAATTATTTTCATTATTGGCAATTATGATAATCAAAAATGATTGTAATGATAATTTTTGTGATAACAATAATGGAGGGAAAATAATGATAATGAAGATTATAGTGATAATAGTTTTAAAAAATTAACGCGGGAAAGATGGCACTGTAACACACGAATAATAATAATAATAATGGTAAGAAGATTATGAAAATCATTACAGATTAATTAATTAATTAATGAAATTATAGGATAGCATAAGACATAAAATAATAATAGCATGAGTGATGCAATAGTATAATAGCAATTTTTAATTATCTTTCCTTCGCATACGCCATTTTTGCATCACAATAATCAAACAGCAGTAAGTTAATTTCATTAGTAATTAAGATTTTAAATTTTTAAATTTTCAAAATTTTAAATTATTCTAAAAAATTTTTCAAAATTTTTCAAAATTTCAAATTATTCTAGTTAGGATTGGAGTTTTTCTTCTTTTCAAACTTGTTTAATAAATTCAATTGAAGCATTTTACAACTTACCTTAATTATATCATTTTCATCAACCTGTACACCACCAATATTATAAGCTAAATATATCGATGTTCCATTAGTATTAGCACGAGGATAAGTAATACTAATACCGTGCTTTTCTAATTCATAACGATTTTGAAGCAATTTAATCAAACTTGTTTGACGATAACATTCTCCATACCAATTCAAACATAAATCCTTGAAATTTTAAATTTTCTTAATTTTGAACTAATTAATTCATATAGAATTCTTAGTTTCGAAAATACTATATTTTCAGCAAATTCATTCATTTACTAATATGAAAATTTCTCCTTTTTTTTTTTTTTTTGGCAGTACAAATATTCGATAAATACCTGAAAATAAAATTTATTGCCAAAATTTCTGGTTTCATTAGTAATCCATTCATCTTTCATCACGCATGAAACATTTTCCGCAATACTTCGTTCCAAGAATTCAATTTCATTCAGATATGAATCGTTCAGGATGTTTGGAAATGTACCATTGGGATATTTGCGCCCATGTACAATTACATACAAATATCGATTCCACTCAAATGTTCTCTCAGGCAAGAATTCATCGACACGTATAGGCCATAGCTATAAATTTATTACAATTTATCTTTCACTTTTTTCTTTTTTTTTTCTTTTGAAAACAACAATATTAGAAAATGAAAAGAAATTTATAAATATTCGTTTGTAAAATTTTTAGTTTATTATGTTATTATCATAGTTTTCACTCGAAAAAGGTTAATTTACTATGTTTGGCAAACGATTATAGTGATTGTTTAGTATCAAATCTGTTACAGTAATGTTTCTGCCTAAGTGTATTCTTCATTGTATCATAGCTTCAATTCATCAAAATAGTAAGAATTTGATCAATTTTTCATGCAGAATATAAAATTTTAATCATTTTTCAATTCCAAATTTTAACTAACTTCTCGCATAATTCGTTCTTCCTTCCAGGCTGGTGCCGATGTTGGCGTGTATAATTTTCGAGCATCAAGTAAAGTCAACTCATCCAACCAAACGAAACCAATTCCAAGGATAGCGGTAAGTAAAATTGGAAATGCAATAAATATGGGATAATAATCAACAAGATATTTGCTTGTATACCAAGCAAACAGCCTTGCAAGTTTCTTATCTAATGTTGGCAGATAGTATCGCATCGAAAGTGTGACATTTTAGCTTGAAATGAGCGCCTTTGAATGATGATTTTTTCGATTGTTTATTCATACATCTTATACTGCTGCGACATTCATACAATCATAATACAATGTTCTCGAAAAACTGTTGCATATAGAATCAAAAAAAAAACAAAGAATGGGAAAAATTTCGAAAAACTGAATTATAAATGGATACAAAGAACGAATTATTTGTATCCATTTAAAATCATTTATAATTAATTATTTCTGATTATTCATTCATTTATGATTAAAAAAAGATACGATTACGAGTTATATTGGATGTAATCAAAAATTGGATATAAGTGTTCCCGAAAAATATTCTATCTTTCTATCATATTTCATTTTATTTTCATATCAAATATTTGGGGAAGAAAAAGATCGAAAATTATAATAAAATTTCCATATTATATTTATTATACCATGCATTATTATTACTATTATTATGGAATATTCGAAAATATAGCATTACTACAGGAATTCAGAAAGCAATTTTGTTTCAATTCAATTATTAATGAAAATAAAGAATTCAAATTAAAAAAAAAAAAAAAAAGAAAAAAATTATAAACAATTGGACGAAATAAAAATATTCTTGGGATTATCAATTATTATGTTAAAATTTAAAAAATTGGAAATTATAAATCAATCAATTGAATTTGATTATTTATTTGTAAACAAAAAAAAAAGTAAGAAAATTACTTATTTTTGTAAATTAATAACATTAAAGAAATGATTATATTGGAATAAATGATGAAGGGTTATCATCAATAAATAACAAGACAACAATAATATGAGAGGTTATTATGCGTGAATACTGTAATTCTGTTAATTCATTCCAGTTTATTGCTCTCATTATCGGCTGAATGGAAAATACATACGCCGAACCGGATTACTACCGGAGAGGAAATGAGAGAAGAGAAAATTTCGGAAGGAGAAAGAAAGAAAGAAAGGAGAAAATGATTTTCAATAACCTGTTCTTTATGAAATTATACTCAGTAAAAATTTTATCATCAAAAATGTATTATTAATCGATTATGCCAGTTTTTCTCTTTTTTTTTTTTTTTTTTTAAAAAAAACTAAATTACATCAAATTCATCTATAATAATTCATGAATCAGTTGGCTCATTTACAATCCATCATTACTGAGGGGTAATTTTAGTTTGATAATTCCAGTTTAAAATATAATATCATTGATTAACTGTTTCGCTTCTTTTAAAAAACATTGCAAATATTTCGAATTTTCTAAGAATTTTAAAACACTCGTAGTTTATAAATGTTTCCAGAAGTTACATTTATCTGTACATAACCTCTACCGATATTATTTCCGGAAATCAAACTTTTTTTTCCTGTGAAATATGTTCAATTGATGATTGTACAAAAAGGAGGAATGATATAATGCGAGATAATCACCTGATAAATCTATAATTGACACAAATGAATAAATGTTAGTGTATGATTTAGAAGTGTCACATTGCTTGAAGAATTGACCTTATCTTTTATAATTATATTCATCTTCTAACAGAGATGAAAAGTGGAATGAATTAAATTAGAATAAAATTTGATTTCTCAAAAAAAAAAAACAAAAAAAACAAAAAAATCTGACAAACCATTAAAATTTGAATCAAAATGTAACTTGAAAAATATCAATTGATTTCATATTTTTAAATCAATTAATGCATTGAAGTGTAGCTTTCGAAAATTTCCAAAAAAAAAAAAAAAAAACTAATTTCGCCTTTCTTGGTTACATCCCGATATAATGAATTAAGTTTGGAACAAAACTCGAATTCTCGAAAAAACGAAAAAAAACGAAAAGATCTGAGGAAATTATTAGAACTTAAAATAAATTGGAACTGGAAAGCATAAAATATTAGTATCGATTCGAATTTTTAAAAACTTTTTTTTTTTTTTTTGAAAACTTTCAGAATAAATGATTTTTGGAATAATTCTTAGAATAAATGATGAAAACTCTCGGAATAAATGCTTAACATGTGTTGAATGGGAAATCCCGAAATTTATAGCTCAATGGTAAGGCTTCAGTTTTGTATGCAAGAGTATCGAGGGTTCAATCCCTTCTGTGTCTTCTTTGATATTTCTGTGTACAAGACATAGTAACTTGCCATTCCTATTATAGATATTTCTTGAAATTCAAATCTTTAAACATGCTTAGGCTTTTCCAAATTCACTGAATTGAAATTTCTAATTTGAATCTGTTTGCGATAGAGTACTGTGCTGCATTCAGGAAGATGCAAATTCATCTTTTATAGATAAAAAGCGAAATACTTGAATGATCCGAATATGTCATTTGTTGAAAAAAAAAAAGAAAAACTCATAGGATATTTATTTGGAGATCTACTTGAAAGTAATATTAACAATAAGCAAGTCTTATACTTTTGCACTGGGCAAGCTAGGCTAGTTACTATATTTGTACCATCGTTCCTTTGCCTTATTCTAGCCCACAAAAACATGCCCGCGGGTTTATATCACTCAGATAAAAATTTATTTCACGAATATCTCTTTTGGGGGAGATGGAAATTTGCTGCAATTTGCTTTTGCTCAAGGAATGTCTTCAGTTTATTTGATAATGCTGAGTCAGTCTATCCGTTAAAATCAATGCTACTGATCTGTCATGATAAAGATCATTTGGTACAGATAATATTAATATATCAACGAATACTACAATCATTACTAAACATATCGTCCGCCTATATGAATATATGACTAAGCAATCATCTAACGCAGTATAATCATTAGTAAACCTCTGGTGATAGGGCAATAATTATACGTAAAAAGAAATAATTCAATGTTTAATGTACTGAAAGAAATGGAAATATTATGACTGTTTTTATGTCTGTAATTTGGCTGTATTTGCTGCTATTATAATATTTTATTTTTTACAATAATATTTTGGTCATATTTCAATAAATAACAGTCGTCATAGCAAGCTGATAAGTTTTTCAACAATTATTCTAAAAACGACAAATTAAATATACAGAATGAAACAAAAAAAAAAAATTCGAATCTGCTAACAATTCAGAAAAATGGCCATTCGACTGTTTCAGATAGCATAGTGTTCGTGTGGAAAACAAACAGATCCAAAAATGCATGAGAAAACATGCGGAAGTGAATAAAGAATATGGAAAAATTGAATTTCATCTAGATTTTTATTTCAAATATGAAAAAATGAATGTCATAAAGAATCTTTTTATTCTTTATTTTGACAACTCCAAAGGTCACTGAGCAAAGAACGAAGGCATACATTATGAGAAAAAAAAAGTCCGTAAGAGTAAACCTATCAAAATGACAAAATATTCAAATATCAAAGTGATGCGAATAAAAACTAATATCGGTATTACTTATTACAAGAAACAAAAAATACTGCTCAGTCTGCTGGATTCTGAATGTATAAATTCCACTTTTATTTAAATGCTCGCTCAGTCATTAATGACTAATTCTTATTATTTCGGATTATGAAATTAGCTTTTGACTTCTGAGGTTAATGAAATCAGATATGGTATTCCAAGTTAGCTATTCTTCACTGAAGAATAATTAGGACAACATTATTTAGAGAATAAAACAAGATAGAAGCATATTAATACTTTAAGCGATTCTCCGAAATGACAACATTAGTTTTTTTCCGTAACAGAAACATTAAGCTTGTTTGTGAAGGAAAAATTATGACAGCAATTAAAAAAACGAACTTAGATAATCCAAATAAAAGCGAAACACGACAAAAAAGATGAAATTCATGCATATATTTAGAAAAAAAAAATCCCCCTAATATTTTAAAACATATATCAAAAATCGATATAAATCGTTAGCTTCCCATGGTTTTCTTCGAATTTTTCAAAGCACTTTCAATGACTTGTCCTAGACAACGACCAAATTCTTTCAAAATTGCTTTCTCAATTTCCACTTGAGTTGATTGCCCGCTGGATTCAATTTCTTCTGCTTGTGCTACAAGACACAACGTTGCCGCCTCTACAACTTCATCCGTCATATAAAACCAAGGTAATCTGGAATCAAGAATGATTTTAATTATAAAAGATTTCGGATAATTCGTACGACAAGTATGAAAAAAAGAGAAAAAGATAAATGAATTTAAGATGACTACAATACAGTAAACTTTTTCAGATATGTTTGATAAAAAACTATCGATATTATAAAATTTGGAAAGACTTTCCAAATCCCTCTTACAAAATTTAAAATAGCAACTAAACTTTTAGAAATAAACAAAACTAATTTTACATAGTTTCATCAATTTTTTAATATAACTTTTTCTGACATAATTTATAGCTAAAAAAATATCGGAAATCAAACTTTCTTGCTCAGCCAATATACACTTACGTTTTGGGATCACTCGGCTCCTGGACTTCATCATCACTATCCTCATCGCTATACGAAGTAGCTTTTTGAAAGTCTACACTACCTAGAGTAGCAGCAGAACAAATATCAGTTAATGCCGTTGCTGATTTTGTATTTGCCGAACGTGTTGCCCGATCCGTTTCGGTGTTTCGACAGCATATACATTTGCATCGATCAGTGCACGGTACTTTCGCCTAAAGTTAAAATTCATTTTCAAAATCGTTTTTACTAAAAGAAAGAAGCTGACTATCGCAATAAGTCTATAACTAGTGAACAGATTTCAATATGGGTAGATAAAAAAATGATGAAATATATGATAATTTATATGATAATTTCTTGCATCATTAACAAAATTCCTGGTTCCTGGCACTTTTATTCCTGGTACTCTTAACAACGGTTTGAACGGTTGTGTGAGGAAGTATCATATGGGTTTGAGAGTCTCATAATAAATCATCGTTTCTTTCAATACATTAATTTCAAATCAAAGGAAAGAAATTTTCCGTCGTCAGCATGAGGATCAAAATTTAATCTCAATCTAATATCCTTTTGACAAAGCAGTCTAAATATGATTTCACAAATGAATAAACTTACTTCATAACATTCGCAGTAATTTTTCAAACAATTCGATTTTTTACAGTGACATCCTTTTTGGTGCAACCGTTCTGGCTCCACTTGTCTATTAGTAGCAACACCTAAATAAAATATAATTCCATTAAGCAACAAATTTTCTCAAAGTCTCGAAAATAAGATTAAATTTTGATTATACTTCAATTATACTTCCTTATTCTAAATTTTATCCTTTTACTAAAACTGTTCTACTAGTAGCTACAGTACATCATTTAATTATGCATTCTGAATATTTAATATTCAGAATATATCTTATGCTAGCAATCAATCGTCCTATCAATTTATATCTAGAATTAATTAGTCGAATTTTTATTCATTATTGAAATTTTACCGATTTTTGGCTTGAATGCATTCGGATTGCGTTCCAATGACAATCTAATAGCGCGTGTCCTTTCAATTTCATATTCAATTATATTCTTGCAGTCTTTGCAATCACAATCATTGCAAAATTCACCATTTGCGAAACAATCACAATATAATTTCAAGCACATTGAACGCGTGCAATGACATGGTTTTCTTGAACCAAGAGGTCGCCTGGAAATAAAACAGAAGAATTAGTCCTATGACTTTAAAAAGTGCTTTAATATATGCAAAATAAAAATGAAGCGCCACTAATAATTTTGCTAATAAACAAACTAAGCCCAAACAAAAATAATTTGGTTTGTAATAGTAAATATAGTTGTTTTTAATAACTTCAGTGACCGAAACAAATGTGCATACAAATATCAGCAGCATGAATGGGTTGATAGAATCCATTAAAAGCTGAGCTAATCATTGGCGTTTTGTAGATTTATGATAAAGAGCTTCGCCTTAAACCAATGCGGAATCTCTTTAATATTGCTTTCTGCAGAAGAAAAACTAGTAAAATGTAGAATGCAGCCTAACTAAAATTTTTTCACCACTTGCTCTATCGATATCATACATGATAAAACCACATAGAATAATCGAAAATTTTGAGTAACTTAAATTAGAAATGATTCAAAACCAAGAACCATGGAGCAGAGCACTCAAAAATTGCCATTACCATGAATTAAAATTGAATTTGGAAAAAAGAAATCACTTCTTTGGAACTAATTTAGCTGTTAACACTGGAGCAAGTACTCTGTCACGCTGAACGCCAGCCTGAGCAGCTCGATAAGCCAAAGGTGGACTATGAGGTCCAGTTTCTAGAGATTTTGATTTAGATGTTACTTCATGTCTCCGCCAATTTGATTCTGCTTTCTGAAAATACTAGATCGGTTGCAAAGAGTTTTTGAATATGACAACTAGAACAATTAAAAAAAGTAATGCTTCGTGCAAACTTGAACATTAAAATTTGAAAATAAGAAAAGTATTTTCTGAGAAGACTGAACAACTTTAAAAGTCTTAATCTGATAAAATAATTGTTTATTAATTCTTCACTTATCAAGAAACCCTTAAAATAAAGTTAGAAAACCACAGAACTTACAATCACTGCTACTCCACGATTCGTTTCATTAAGTGTTCGCACTGGCGTGGTGGTGGTTGAACCACCTAATCGATCAATACGATATATCTGAACGAACAAATCATTTGAATCAAATATTCGACTTAAAATAAAACTGAATTAACCAGGAAACCATAAAATGTTTGCTCTTTTTTTTTCTTTTTCTTCAGAAAACAGGGATTACCAGATGTTATTTTGATAAAAAATTGTTCGAAACTTAATATTTCATATCTTAATTTTAATAAAGAATTCTTCAATTAAAATTCAATTTTAACGTAATTTGTAATTTTTTGAAAATATGGTTATCAAAATAAAAATAAAAATAAAAAATAAATAACATGATTTTCATAGACAAAATGCCAATGTATTACAATCAAATCCGAAAGAAATGTTCTGCAAATAGTTTATGAAAAATCTGAAGAGTTCTACCCTGTTTCCGCGAACAGCGAAAACATGTGTCGGAACGACACGTCCTGTATGAATCTGCCTTATTTCGGAATTACACAACTGAATGTCGATTGGTTCTTCGACACTTACCTGAAATTTCAAAAAGAAAAAATTATTATTCAGTTCACCCAGTAAAATACAATTCCATTTAATTTATGGCAATATGCATATTATGAATCTCAATTTTAGAGTTTAGATCTTCACTGTCAATTTTGCCCTGACATGACGTCATGAATCCCAAAAATAAATTGATTTTAAAAGTTCAATTATATTTCATTAAAAGATATTGTAAATCGTATTTAATTTATTTTATAAGATTCCTGATAATGTACATTATTTAATGATTGAAAACATACTTTCTCATGCTGCAAATCATCGTAAGGGGAATGTCTACTTCCTGATGGAATACTACTTCCACTTGAAGGGTAAACTACCCCGTAAGTGTCATCAGCTGAAAACAGTTTGTTAGGGAATACAGTAATTAGTGCAGGCAAAATATCTTGCGACAATACTCCTAATAAATTCACTGACTAAATAAGTTCATAAACGGTAATTCTTTAAGTTTCATACGAATTTTCAAATATACAAAAATAATCATAAAACCTTGCAGTCGGTATTCCATATCATCTTCAATTTCACCTTCCACATCAACTTCTTCTACGATTTCTTCGGAAATCTAAATTAACAATAATGTGCATCAAAGATTTGCAATGCTTCTCAACAATTTATTGAAATGATTTATTCAGTTACAAATAATCCAAAGCATCCATCCGAACAAAAACCTAAATTGAAATACAAGACTGAATTGTTTCTACTTACTTAATTCGAGCAATTATGCCTCAAAACTTATTGACTTCAGTTTAGTTCCTCCCAAAATTAAATGTATAGCGTCTAAAAATTTTCAGTTCCAGTTTAAAAATTTGCTTGATTAGCATAAAAATTGTTACTATTTTATATTAATTAATTCAGACTTTTACTCCATAGTCTAATTTATCATTTAGGAAACAATTCAATCCACCCTACTTTTTAAAATTTATTTGGCTTAGCTCAGAAATTTAACAGGCTGGCAGAACTTAAGATCCAATAAACTAAATCTAGTAACGTAATTTGATCTTTTGAGACTCACCTCAGACTCACCAGATGAAGTTGTTGTTCAAAATATGATCTGTTTATTTTAAATTGTTTATCATAATCTACATTGCGATTTTTTTGAAGCTGTCCGTCAAAATTTACTTAATTCAACTCAAAATTCACCGAAACTTGTCCAATTATAATTTTCGCAAATTAGTTAAGTTCCTTAAAAATCAATAAACCAAAGCTATTTTTCAAATATTATGTAAAGAAAAGTGAAATTATATTTAACACTACCTGTGTATCGTCGACTAATTCGTCAGTAACTACCTCTTCTTGAACAATCATCTTTTGTTGTTGTTGCTTCTGCGCTTCTTTTTGTCGTCTATTATTATCAGACATTGTTATTCTTTCCAGAAATTTATCTGCAAAAAATTCCACATCACAATTCTATTGAAAAATATTTTACCCACAAAAAAAAAATATAAATTAAAACAATACCTCTATTAAACTTAAATTGAGGAGTGGAAGAATACAAACTTATCATCGTAGAACATGCTTAAGACATCATAATACCCTTTCGGACCACGTATGCCACAAAACTACGTAACAGTCTCATACTATTGATTGGTTTACATCATCTCAATTATAAATTGACACAGAAAATAATAATCGAAGAACTACAGAATACCCCAACAAAATTTGACACTTCTCGATACTTGCTTGTAAAAATAAAATTTCTAAACTTTACCTTTTTTTTTCGACAAAGTGCTGCCGCAGTGATGGCTACAGATGCCAATTCTTTCGGTTTAATGCAAATGCTTCGACATTATACGTTAATTTCGGCGATTTCAGCCATACAACGCCTATAACGCAGCATGAATGTAGGAACCCATCAGATACAAATCTTGAACATTAAACGCCAATATGTAAATTAAGATAAGCGGATAAGTGAGGACAACCAGGAAGATGCTAACTAAAAGAAACTATCAATATTAAACATTAAATCTAAAATTTCAGTATGCAAATGTTAAACAGGAACATATAAACTTATATAAAATACCAAAACAAAGATGTCATATTGGAGTGCGTACGCGAATGTTCCAAATAGATAGTACATCAGTTAAACTATGCATGCTTGCACATAATGAAGATGTGTGTGTGTGTGTGTGTGTGTGTGTGTGTGTAGTAAATAACAAGCGTAAATATATCGATGATTAAAATGAAACAAACAGTATAAAGAAATAAAAGATAATCAAAGCTTACTTGTTAAGGAAGCCTTGAAATGAGACTATATGGTATAATATCACGCTTTCACGTTCATAAATAATATATTTAAGTCAATATTTGTGTATTAATATTTAACATTCACTGCTCAACGACAGAAAGCGATTTACTGATACAGAATAAAATTTAAAACTTTAACAAAATCCATCAATTGAATTGAGAAACTATGCAATATAAGTCAGCAGAAACTTATAATAGTACCTCGCTACCTATAGCTTCAGGTAATTAAACGAAACCCACCACGTCCCACGCCAATACAATACGCACGCCTGCCTTTCAGTGAAATCAAAATTGACGTTCGAAACATTCTCCCGCACCCCAAAAATCGAAATCAACTAGAACCGCGCTAATTTAAAAGAAAAACGGCGAAACGATGCAGCCAAATAGCCAACTGATTTGCAACGTAGTGGTTTTGATAGTTAATGAAGTATGCAATTCAAAAGAGAGGGGAAATTCTTTCGAAATTTTCCAAAATTCGGAAAGTAATATTAACTAATAGCAAATTGCTATTCTAGAATGCTGCAAAAAATAGCTGCGCGAAGAAAGAAAGTATTCGACGGAAGTATCTTCTGAATTTCGAAATTTATCAAATGCAAAACTTGCAATAATTTGTTCCCAAATTTGATCGGATTGAATAATATTACTAACAGAAATTTATATTTAACATTTATTTTTCGTTTTATTTATCTGTCAATATTTCATTCATTTATTCTTTGCTTTTTTGCCTTCTTATTTATTGCATAACATTTGTGTCGTATTTATTCATTTATTTACCCATTTATACTATATTTACTGTATTACATATATAGTAATGTAAGCAAGGAGGTTCTGTTGTGTTTAGAATCATAACTGAAGTTACAATCAACGAAAAGATTATGATAGCATGATCGAATGATCTGGTAAAAAATCCGTCACATTTGCATATATTTACATTTTTTTGAAAATTTTGTACATATGGACGTAATCACTCGTTTCTTATAATTTATTGTACGTTTCGTAAATTTTCTGGCAAATTTGTGATTCTTGAAATTTAAACTGCTGACATTTATATTTCGCTTTCCGGCTACATGTCATGTTAAAATTAAATACAAATATGTGTGTCCAGTTGCAAAATGATCAATCAGCTGGGATATTCTCACATCAGTTGTTGGAAATTGGGAATGAAAAGGTGCCGGCTAATCTGACATCAGGATTAATTTTACTGGCTCATAACTTCTGCAATTTAATAAAGTCAAAAGAAGAGTTGGTTGAAAAAGTACTTCCCGATATTCAAACCAACTATAAGAATCACGACCGACTCAGTCAACAAGCTATTCTTGCAACCAAGAACAAAGATGTCGACGACTTAACAATGTTATTCAATCCAACATTCAAAGCGAGGCAGTCACATACAAATCCGTCGATTTTGTCGTGGAAGAAGATGAAGCGATTAATCATCCAACAGAACTTTTGAATTCCCTTGATCTGCCAGGGATATCACCGCACGTACTGCAATTGAAAATTGGGGTACCAATTATCATGTTGCGAAATATCAACCAGCCAATACTTTGCAACGACGCGCGGCTTGCAGTAAAAAAAATTAATAAGCAATGTCTTAAAGCAACAATCTTGACAGACCTATCAAAGGTGGAGATGTCCTCATTCCTCTCATTCCTATGACTCCAACGTATGCCATTTCAGTCTAAGAGACTGCAATTCCCCAATTCGATTGGCTTTTGCACCCACCATCAATAAAGTTCAGGGTCAATCGTTAGAATTGTTGCGATTTAGATCTAGAGACCGATTGTTTCTCTCATGGAAGATTATATGTTGCGTGTCCTAGAGTCATCGAACCAGACAATCTCTATATCTACACAGAATAACAAAAAATATTATATACTCTTCACATAATTAAAGATTCAAAAGAGCGAAATTCTATTGATCAGCAGTCAATTTTAATGTGTCAAATTATCTTATCATAATGGCACATAGTGGATATTTAAGGATTTGCCGATAAAATCCTTAAAAGGAGACTAATTTACCGATGAAATCTCTAAAAATGAGATTATTAATAATTATTATTATTACTATTAACTATTACTATTCACTATTATTAATTATTATTATTAATTATTATTACCAATTATTATTAATTGTTATTATTATTAATAATTATTGTTATTAATTATTATTTGTTATTATTCATTATCATTTATCATTATTTATTATTATTTATTATTGTTTACCATTATTTATTAGTATTTATTATTATTTGTTGTTATTTATTATTATTTACTATTGTTTATTATTATTTATTATTATTTAATTACTAATTATTAATTATTATTAGAGAGACGGGAGGAAGAAGGAGAATAAGCGAAAAACGGAAGTAAGCGCCTATCCGAATGCAAAGTTGTGTCAAAATTTAAAAAAAAACGGTGCAGAACTTGAAGAGTTCATTGCAAAGTAACAGGTGGCATATACATTTTTATTTATATAGACCAGCTGGACCCGGCCACGTTCCGCGTGGCAAATCCAGCTAATCTGTATAAACAAACACATCAATGTTCGTTTGTTCAAAAAATTTAAAAAAAAACGGTGCAGAACTTGAAGAGTTCATTGCAAAGTAACAGGTGGCATTTACATTTTTATTTATATAGACCAGCTGGACCCGGCCACGTTCCGCGTGGCAAATCCAGCTAATCTGTATAAACAAACACATCAATGTTCGTTTGTTCAAAATGTTAAACCTTGGAAAGTTCTTAAACACAAGCCTTATCTATATTAATTCAAAATCTTAAACATCTAAAAAATGCTTTGAAATTTTTAAACAGCTTTGCATTCAAATATGCGCATGTTTTTATACATGCGTTGCTGTAGCTTAGTCTGATAAAGTGGAAAAAAGAAGTGTTGGGAAAAAAACTGATACTTTATAATTTGATTTGTAGTTTGGTTGGATTGGAGATTAATTCTTGCTATTGTGATTAGGCTAGGTCGGCAATAAGTGAAGAGATTTTTTGTGTCATGTGTGACAGAGATGAATGTTGTTGAGAAATTTTTATTGATTGATGAAGAGTGTTTCTTCGTAACAAACAATTATCTGAGAAGATTTAGGCAAATTAATCGCTGGGTTATTCTTTCCGTTGTCACTAATAGAGAAGAATATCATTCAAGTGAATTGTCTGATTATTTCTACTGTTGTGTCGCTTTGAACTGTCTCGAACTGGGACCCTCGGAACTCCGAACTGTTGCTGTTGCTGAGTCGATCTTTGTCGTTTTTCTGTCAGTTGGATCGTTTTGATGATGTCGCTATTTTTCTTTCTGATAGTGACAAAATTGTAAGGTTGGATTCTGTTCTTCCGTTTTCACAATTTCTTCAAATCTTGCTGACTCGCTCACTTGCAAACGAACCTCAAACTTGGGTAATTAAACTTTTATTATAAATTCTAATAACACGATACGACATGTGACAATTACAATTCATTGATATCAACAAAACGATTTCAGTGACGACACCAGAAACCAAGGGGAAAGGGACTAAAGCAGTCGTGACCTATTAAAACCGCCCTCATAATATCAACAATAGAAAAAATGAACCTATACTCAAAACTATGCTTATTTATAGAGAGACAACATGATAAGGTTTGATCTACAATATGGAGCCATTATTAGCAAATGGGAGTGCGCTTTTATTGGCGCGTAAATTAGACTACCTAGTTGAAATATCGATTGCATAGTAAAACAACAATTCGGGGCAGCGATATTTGAATTAAACAATCGATATGACGGGCAAAGGAAGGATTTCGCAATTAATGACATCAAATGTGTAATTTCAAATTTAAAAACAAAGGGATCACCGATTTTCTTCTTTCATCCTCGCGTTTTCCGCGACAGATGATAAACACGTTTGTCGTCTCTTTGAAACTATGTCTCGCCACTTGACCTTTAGTATTTCGTGTTTATAATTATAGTCATGGTGTTATTTAACACCTTTTAGTTTTCGTCCACATCTAATATGTTTAATTTCGCAATACTTGTGGGTATACAATATTTTTTGTTGTTCCATTGTCTGTGTAGATATAGAGATTGTCTGGTATGCCGACTTCAGAACACGCAACATATAATTGTCCATGTGAGAGGCAATCCGTCTCTAGATTTAAACTGCACAATTCTGAAAATTGACCTTGAACTTTATATATGGTGAATATTTAATAAAATAATTACGTTCATGGGTTGACGTAGGCTTCTTCAGCGATTGTTTTTCCGTATTAACGGGCACTGTGGTTGGATATCAAATGACTATTACAAAGAAAAATTTAGCACAAAATCATGCTTCATTTTCTCAATTACAATTGCAAATAAGTGCAACCATTAAAAGAAATCGCATTGTGATACTTCAACTAGATCATTCCTTTTACGTAAAATCAACGCGCCTTCTCGTGACGATCCCGAACACCAAATGCCTCTGCCTGATGAGGTGTTTTTGAATGGTTAAGGATGCAGCAAAAAAATCTTTCTCTCGGGCACCACTCCAAAGAATATTCTTGCATCGCTGCCAGCCCGTGCTCCGAGTCGAACATTGGCGACATATTTATAAAACGTCAGCACCGCTGGCAGAAATATAAAACAGGAATGAGTAAGAAACTGTAATAAAAAAATCATTCATTATCAATTTATTATTACAGTTTCTACTTTCGTCCTTGCCATACATCTGTGCGGCATGCAAGCGCCACCCTTTCAGTGATGCGAAACTGCGGTCATAGACACCTTACAATGTGAAATACAAATATGAGAATAATATTATTTTAATACATTATTTAATTCAAAAAATCAGCTTTTATCACTTAACAAGAGTTCCAAAAACATGGATTTTAAAGAAATTCATAACAAATTTATCGTCTTTTAGAAAATTTTTGACGGCATATAATCCCTCCACTAACTTGACCACAAGAAAGACATACCGAATAAAACGGACCCCACCGCACCCATAACAACCATGTAGGGGTCCGCTGCTGGAATTCGTAAATGCTTCAAAAATTTATCCGGTAAACCTTCAACCGATGGTGGGAGGTTTACGACACCACCGACTGTATTGTCGCTGTTGGTGCGTTCTCAATCGGCAGTGACACCATCAGACTCTCGATCTCTGAAATAAGCATATTCAAACAATAAGGCAAACAAGATATCTGCAATATCCCTAAAGGATAATAAATTTTGACTTTCAAATACAAATAGCTGCATTTCATTCTAGCAATGAAAATATACAATAACAAATAGCTAGGAATGATACGATTTTAAAACTCACAGCTGGAGTTCGCGGAAGAATAATCGTCTGCACCTCCACCTTCGCCTCCAAGCTCTTTCCGCCTCTAAGCCAATGGTATTGTCTCCTGTACTGGAGATTCCCCCGCTGCCTCTTTTTCGACTTCATCGTCGATTCGGAGACCGCTGAACTCCGCTGAACTTATGAATGATTTCTACCAGTTCCTCATCTTCTTTTTCACCTACAGGTGGTACTTCATCCTTCTTGAAAACCCACGAGGGAAGTAGCTGGCTTTCGTCTCTCGTCTTCCTTCCGGATTCTCCACTCATCCCCAAAGTAGTCGCCATGATAAAAATCACTCATCATGTATTCTTCTGTACAAAGGAATATACAGATGCGCCATTTTGAATTAGCCATTTCGATTCAAGAAAATCTCATAATCTCATTAAAACGAAGCTAAGACCCTTCTGCATAATTCCTTGATAAGTTAAAAAATTTTCAGCAAAATAAATAAAGAAAAAAGAAAAAAAACTACACTTTTTGCATGTAAGTGGCCTGTATTTTGAAGTATTGCAGGTAGTCCCGCAGAAACTTCAACAAATCTGCCAGCGTTGACAATGTTGGCCTATACTTTCTGTATAAATGAAAATGTAAATGTTCGTTGTTCATTTCCACAAAATATTTCATAATCATCACCGACTGATTTGAAATTTTGAAACGAATTCGAATAGACGCGTATCTAAGATTTTCAGAGATTTAAGATTTTGAATAATGAATATTTACATTTTCATTTATATAGATTGGCTGGATCCGGACAAGCTTTAATTTTCCAAAATATGAAGCTAAAATATAAGCATGAGTGAACGGACTCTTAGAATTAATTATGACAAAATGAAAAATGATCTTTTTTTTTATTCCAAGAATTCATTTTTAATAATTTTATAAAAATTTATAATTTTTTTAGCTTCTAAAACAAATAAATGAACTTTGCCAATGTTTTCTAAAAATGCAAGAAGTAGATTATATGCGTGATATTAATCCACATCGCATATTTCTGAATTATCTCGAACTTTATGTCCATAATTCGAAATTTTGTAAGCTGCGCTACAGATGTCTGAAATTTTAAGATTTTTTTTTTTCTAGCTAATACACTTCTCTTTGATAATTCAGTATAGCATGCATACTGATCGAAAAGTGGCTACTGGAAACTTTCAATAATTTATTTTCTGTCTTAGCCAGGAAACTTTATTTTTTCGAAGGCATAGTAAAATGCAGTAAAATACTCATGATAATACATGCACCATTTTTTTTTTCAGAAATAATTAATTTGGAGCTATCGTAATAATGTCTTCATTATATTTTCATAGTTATATTTAACTATTATGATTGCATTTAAACATAGATTTTTTATATTGAAAAATTATCCACTGAAATTATAAAAGTAAAAATGTATACGATTCAGTAACAAGTATATTTCTTTCCTATGGCATTTATCGATAGACACGTATTAATTCCAACTTATTTTCAAATATGATAAAAATATTTTGACCTTCATCAAATATTATTGGTAATATTCATTACTACGGTATTTTGCCAACCGAATTTTTATGATTAAAAAAAAAAAAAAAAGAACATTTGTTAACTTTACAGAGAATGACGATAATACATTAGAAACGTTAAGATTTTAAGCATAAAAAATGAAAAAATAGGATTTTTAATTCCAAGAATGCTTTAACCCTTTCTTTGATGAATAAAAGTTTTGTTTTCGCGTTTTTTTTTTCGATAAGAATGAAAAATAAATTATTACGAAATCGATGATGTCCCAATAAAAATTGTTTTTTTTTTCTTTTTTATTCAATTAGTCAATTTGATGAATAATAAAACTTTAACAAAACATACAACAGATGAAATGTTCATTTCGTTCAGTTACTAAAATGACTGAGGAAGAAAAAGTGGAGAAAAAACGAGCAGAAGATGAAATAGGATAGTAAAAGTTATTTATAATACTTATATCGTTATCCTAGCGCTTATTTATCAGATTTCATTTCGGAAATGGTATTAATCCTTTTGATCATTGCGCCATTTATAAATTCAGTCTTTTTTCGACAGTTGTGATCGTTAAAAATTAGCCAAGACTACTCCCCCTCCAAATAATATATATGTATATGTTCTACAATCGTCTAAAAATTCAATCATCTGCAAATTCAATCGTTTATAATATTCAATCGTCTACAATATTCAGTCGTTCACAATCCTCAATCGTGTTTAACCATTTTTAATTTATTTTTCAACTGTCAATATGTCAATTTATTTAATATTGTCTATATTTCGAATAAAACATTTTGGGTGTCAGCAAACTATTTTCATAACAATTGCAAGCTCCATTAATACGAAAAGATGGAATAGGACAATCTTCGAAGCAACTGACAAAGTATGCAAAATTGTACAGTAATATGCATGGTAATCTTTACTAAAAAGCAAATGATATTTCCTGAAACAGGCCAATATTGCTAACAATTAAAACTTCCTAAAAATTTTTACACGTATAAATTATTAGAGATTCTTCAACACTCCTGTTTAATTAAGTTATCTTAAGGTAAAAATTTCCAATATCACATCAAATGAACGCAAAACAGTTTTAATGACAAAATGTCTTTTTAATAAAATAGGCACATTTATCTTTTAGACATTTCACCTTAATTATAAATATCAAAATAGTAAAGTTCAACTCATTTGAAATTTAAAGTTATAAAGGACATTAAACATGTTGCACATTTAGGAAAACTATTGGAAACAATAGAGAATTGGAGCATAAAAATTTAATATTTAATAAAATTTTAATAAAAATTTAGACATTGGATTGCTTTCAGGTTTATCTGTGTGGAAATTCTGTGGCATCTGTATATCATTCAAAATTCATAATTTTAGTGCTTATGAAAGTGTCCCAACGATGTAGTACGACAATTAGGAACACTTGCAGATGACAAGCAATCCTGCAGAAAATATCCGGCTTGGTAACATCTATGCTGTGATGATTATATATAATTTCATGAGACAAATTACAAAAAAGTTCCTGATTGGAATTTACAAGAAATTTAGATAATCAATGGTCCTTTTTTTATGTCCAGAAACTCAAAAAAATGGAATAGTTTGTGGAATTTCTCCATTACTTTTATCAACTTCTAGGTTTATTCACTAATGTAAAAACTGAAAAAATATGAGCCATGTGAACTATGAGTCATCGAGCTGAATTTTTATGTCAACAAAGAAATGCAAGATGTCATTTTTGATGAAATAAGATTGCCACATTTCACTAATGATGAGAAAAATGGATCGGAATTTAGTGAAGATCAGCGACTTGATGATGAAGTGGATTATAGCTACGCAATAAAGAGGCATATTCAACGGGACAGTAAAGCTTTCGATGAAAAGAACTTCGAATAAAATTTAAATTTAATAAAAATTTTACAAACTAGACGTGATTTTCATGCGGTGATATATAAAGATATTTCCAATTTTAAAGAAAATAATCATTCAAGTTCTTTGGCATGTTGTTGATATTTTCGCTTTTTTCAAATAGTTTGCTCTCTAATTCTTTTGTCTTTCTAGAATTTTTATGGATATGTAATTGTCTATCAAACTATTATATCGATGCAAAAAATATATATATACCTTCAGACATCAGTTCAAATTATTAAATAAATTTTTACTACTTGAAATAAAAACTATAATAATTAAAAAATTTTTGCAATAAAAATAGATTTGTTTATTTACGTAGTACAGGAACCTGTTATTTAAGTGTACAGGAATCTGTTATTTATGATTCGTCGACTTGAAGTGCATCACCTGTATCTCACTGGTTGTGAAAACATTTTCATTGCGGGAAAAGTTCTCGAGTTGCTTGAAAAAAGGTCAGCTAAATATGATGGATGAAATAAAATTTGTAGCCCAATTTGTATAAGTGAAGCCTTGATTGTCAATTACATAGACAGACATTCTATGAAAGAATTGGACTTCTTGACCAATATTTGAAGGTTTCCAAATCATCTCATCAGTTTATTGAGTGTCTTTCTCAGATGTAATAATGTTTCAAATAGGTTGCAGAAAACTGCAATGGCGCTCTAATATAGTCCTTTCTGCTGCATTTTCAGCTATAGAAGTGTTTTAAAAATTTTTTCTCTTTAATCACCAATTGTTCGCCACTAGTTGTCGATACAATCCACTTAAAATCCACTTAACACTTTAAAACGACGACTTTTTTCGATTACTGATTAGCCTATAGAACATACATTTATCTTGTTGAGAAATTTATTCGTAGCAGAACCACAAACTTGGGTAATTAAACCATTTGTTACAAGAAATTTAACAACACAAGACGAAGCGCAGCAATTACAAATTGATAATATCAATTAAGCAAATTTAATGATACATTCATTAGTATAAAAGAAGAGCAAAACGATATAAAGGGAAATTAAAGAGCCAGAGTCGGAGCATTAAACACTCACATTGACATCCCTAGCATAAAATGATAGAAAAGGGCGCTTATGCTAGCGCGTGATGATGCGCCTTTATTAGTGCGTGAGAGTGCAATAAACACTGGCACAGTTAAGGGTTGTAATGCTAATTAAGAACAAAGACATGACTAACATATCTAAAAGAATCACAAATCATCTGCATGGAATTTTCTTCGGTTGTTCCGACAAAACTATTCAAGAGAAGGAAATACTGCCTAACATAAAATCAACTTGAGCTAAAAAATAATATAGTGAAGTAAGAGAAATAGTATGTTAAAAGCATTGATAATCATTGTGATAAAGGAAATACAATTATAAAAAAAAAGGAATTTAGAACTTTTCCATCTCGTTCCCTTTCACTAATCATTTTATAGGAATTGATCCTCCAAAACTGCTGTTTTTTATCTCATACTTTTAAACCAATTTTTTCCGTAGCATCTCAAATCGAACGCAGTCAAACAATTCTTTATTGGATGAATTGCTTAAGCATCATAAGAAACAAGATTCGCTATAAAAGTGAAAAGAGCATGGAGAAAGTATAAACTATATGAAGATAATCTCGAATCATATCGATATCTCACAGGAAATTCAGACGAAATTATTTTAATCTAATGCGAATATTCAGTAGGTTAAAAAAAAAAAAAAAAAAAAAAAAGAAAAAAAAGATCCAGAGTTCATACAGTTTCATCTTTTCTCAATATTCACTGCTGCTCCTCTCTGATTTTGAATTTTATAAAGCAAAAATATCCTAGTGCATCATTGCTCTTATATTGCGACCAAATAATAAATTGAAGTTATTGAGTTCAGTTTAACTTCATTTTGAAATTCAACAAATAGCCACCGGATCAACTTTTTGAGGCTATTCTCTGAATTGCATCTAAATGATTTTTTTCTAATAATTAGGAAAAACATGAAAAAATTGAATATTTCCAAGGAGAAATCATCAGAATATTTATTTATGCAAAACAAAATTTTCTTTTTTTAAGAGAAAAAAGCTTAAACAGATTGTAAGGAAATTCGAAATATTCTTTAGAATATAACGAAATAATCGAATCTTTATATTTATAGAAAGTTTTGACTTTTTTAATGTATGCAAATTTTTAACTTTTATGCTATAATTAATAAATCGCGAAATGTCTGTTGCTATAGTGACATGAAGCAAAATAACACACTTTGCTATTAAATATAAATAATGCTACAGTTAAACATAGAAAATATGATCTCTTATGTTAAACTCAAGTTAATAAGTTGTAAATTGTGCTATAGTTACATATTGTAAACAACTTCATTATAAAGAAAGTTTTTATCGGAAGTAATTCATTCGTTCAATTATTAATGCAATCCTGATCGGTTCAACTAGCGGGCTTTCTATGTCTCGTCGAACACTTCCAATTCCCATGTCGCCGATCTTCTTTGTCGTGACAATAATAAGAGTTCTTGTTTTATCGTGTTGTTATCGAATGTATAGCGGTATCTCAAACTTGGGTAATTAAACCTTTATTACAGAAATTTAGAAACACAACAACATACGAACAATTGCAAAACAATTATATCAACATAACAATTTAGATGACGATTTGTTAATATAAGAAAGAGGATAAAGATATCTTTAAAACCAAAAACCAGACGGTGGAACCAACCGTCTCCCTGTTAGCTTCCTTTGAAAAATGATGCACAAAGGCATCTTTGTAACATTATAATCTTTTCTTTGTTAGCGCTTGAGATAGCGCTTTTATGGTATAATTTACAACAGAATGAAACAAAGGTTAAGACGTTTAACACAATCATATGGCAAGCTTAAGCAACTCAACAAAGCCATAAACTAAGCCATTTAATTTGAAACAAAGAGATAAATTTCTTGCAACCATCAACGGTTACAATTTGCTCCATTTAAAACAAAGAAATCACTTTTGTATGATCTTTCTCGCTTCTTTCAGCGACATCCCAATACAAATAGCCCACAGAATAACTTCCCTACTATCAAAAGGAAATTCAAATCATCATTTATATTATGAACATTCATCAATTCACTGTGTATTGTAATTGAGGCAAATAAAATTCATTTTATCAAGAACTTCACTATACAACAAAATCATCTGTCCAATTCCAATTCTCAAAAAAACATTTCACATATTACTCTCGGGACTCAGATGAAATGCATGTTGAGGAAATCAAAAAATTATGGAGGTTTCTGTCCACTAATAATTTGTCTTGCTCAATTTTGATAATTTCTGGAATGAATAAGTGATAATTGATTACATTATCGATTTCATATATTTACACATATACCATGCACCTTAATTTGTTTAGAAATTTAAACTCTCGAAAAGTAATAAATTTATGGCACAAAGTTCAAATTCATTAAGCTCATTTTTCCAATTTTGCATTGTCATTATTGTAAAATGTTCCCGTAATTCAACAGGTATTCTCATTAAGTTTTTCATTATTTTTAAGCAATTTTTAAATTCAAATTGTTTCATTGGATATTCTAAAATTCAAATCAGTGTCGCTTTTGCAGTTGAATAATGTATTTAATTTTCTTCATAATTTTAAATTTCAGACAAAAAAATTCGCAGTTTTAAGGTTTATAATTATTTCATCTTTCAAATCAATGGATCTTGCTGTTAACGAAACAACAATTGAAGATAACATTAATCTAAACAATCAAAAAAATATTTTGCGTACATACGCTTATTTGTTTCTCGGTACACTGATCACATTGGTCAGCATTCCCGTCTTTCCGCTTGTGATGATACGTAAAGCGCTCAGGTCAAATGATTCATCTCATAAAAATATTGTTCAAATATGCACTGAAAATATTTTAGTGAACAATATCATCAAAAAATCTTCGGCAAACAAGACATTAACATTTCAAACTATCAGTTCGAATATGGAAGATCACTCCGAAATAGTTATAGATACATAGGGCAAATTTAAGTGTTTCAGGGATCCTTACGCTGTTCTTATGGTTGCATTCTTCAACGGGGGATTAACTGGAATCAGTGCGATTCTAGTGGGAATAAAACGAACAATCGTTTCTAATCATGGAGAACGGCTCGTTGATCATCAAGAATGTGTGCTGAATGTTTGTTTATTTTTTGAAAATTATAACGAAAATTATTCATTTTTTACAATTCGGAAACTTGAGAAATGCAGTAGAAAATTTCAGGAAACAAAATACAAAAAAAAAAAAGAAAAAAAGAAAAATTTAAACAATGATGTTTAGGGTTGTTGAGAGCATTGAAATAAAATTGATGACAAATCCTCTGTTAGTAAAAAACATGTGATTTTAATATAACCACTTTAGACAATCAAAATTACGATCGAAATTGTGATACTACGAATTCAACAAACAAAATTTCAGGTGCCCATTCTTCTAACGGCATATCTTCTGAATGGAACGAGTTTGTTAATGAATAGCATAGAAAGAATTTCCGTTATAACATTTCCATTATATTATTATAAACACGGCAAACGAATAAGTTATTCATTGATTGCCGCACAATATGTGATTACCATCACTGTGATCACTTCTACGGTCATTGCAAGTTTAATTGAACCAACTCGGCGAGTATCTAATTTTTGCTGGTAAGTTACATAAGTAAATATAAATAATCACTTTAATAATCAAATAATAATTGCAGATAATCACTTTCAAGAATAAAAATGAATAATCACAAATAGATACAAATAATCTTAATTTCTGTTATCTTAGTTACTGTAATTGGATATCTTTCAAAATGAGACAATAAAGTCGGTGCATGATATTATTAAGTGATTTCTTTATTTCCAAAATTTATGAAACGATGATCGCTGCAGGTTACCAGACGTACTTTCACGCCCTTTTTTAAAAGCGTCACTTCTATTGACTTATATTGCTTCATCGTTGAGTGTTATTCTTACGGCCATTGCTGTTGTCATTTTCAAAAAGTATGGTTTGAAAAATTTGCATTTTTAAGATAAAACAATACATTTTTAATTATATCATTCATTGGTGCGCTCACTTGCTATCCCATAATGTTCCTCTCTTGTTTCTTGAATTTTAGATTCAATATTCAGCGTTAAATTTTTGTGATTTTGGATCAGGCACTGCAACAAATCAAAAGTAATCTTATTATTTGCCATACAAATGACAAAGCAAACAATTATAAATATTGTATAACAACAGAAAAAATCGAGAGGAGTGAAATGATTATAACCGGACGATATTAAACTGTTAATAAATCTTTCGTGAGATCAAAAAAGTAGTAACTCAGACAAAACATGTAGCAGCATTAGAACAAACGTAATTTAATTCTCTTTATGTCTTCATAGCAAATGGCAACGCGATTTTAATCGTATCATTATAATATTATTTTCAGGAAGTTCGGCAAGCAGATCTCTTCGATTCTTTCACGTAATCACAATTTGTCACAGTTTCTCAAGAATCAGAAAAGATACACCCAAACATCGCTTATCTCTTGCTGCTTTACATTTTGTATGTTTTTGCACTCTGATTTCTAGAAACGAAGTTATTTTGATGATAATGAAGCATTCTTGAAATTTTATAACATAAGTTTGATTTTTGATTTCTATAATATTCAATTGACTAAACAGTAGCGAGAAATATCGTGCTTAAACTTTTTTATATTTATTAGTTAATTTTTATGAATAATTTTCTGTTTTTATTGCTTTATTTTGTGGTTTTATCTTTGCAGTCTTTGTTGTGATGCCATCAATTGTGAAACAGATTAACCGGCTAAAAAGTTCTACAGTCTCGCAAATCATTGTAATGTATTGCGTTTATTTGCGTTTACTGAATTCCTGCAATTTGGTAATGGTATATTTGTATCGCCAAAAAGATTTACGGGATGCTACAATTCAATACTTCAGATATCAATTCTGTGGACGAAAAGATCATGTCCGATCAATTAAAACTCCCCCAATCAATTAAAATTTTGACAAAAAAATAAAAAGAAAAACAAATCACATCATTTTTCTGATTGAATTCGATTAGTTTGCTTATTATTAGTCAGTATTTGATCTCTATGATAAGTTTGTACAATTATGTTTTTATTATCATCTATATAAATAAAAATGCAAATGCTACCTGTTACTAACCATGGATCTTCGGGAAGTTCCCCACCGATTATTTTCAAATTTTGAACAAACTTGTACTCCAATAGTCTCTCTTAATATTTATAATTATCATTAATTATAATTAGCTATAATAATTATAATGCATAATCTGTATAAATAAAAATGTGAATGCTACCTTTTACTAATTACGGATCTACGGGGAAGTTTTCCACCGATTGCTTTCAAATTTTTTCAAATTTTGACACAAACTTGTACTCCAGCAGACATTCTTTATGAGTAAATATGGTTACTTTTTTCACGTATCACGTCCGTGAAAACTGAAAATAGGTGAGGAGGTGGAGTTTATTTACTCCGCCCACCTTTTTTCTGTCATTCTCCTTTTTCCTTCCATCTCTCTCTTTCTTCTCCTTGAGTAAAAGATACGGCAATTAATAATAATAATACTGATAATGATAATAGTAATTATAATTATAAAGAATAGTGAAAAGTAATAAATTATAACAAATAAATAATAAACAATAAATAATAATGAATACTAATAAAGAATGATGAATAATAATAAATGATAATAAACAATAAATACTGAATAATAATAAATAATTGGCCAATTCTTTATAACCCTCAACTAGGGTCAATGTCGATTACCCTAACGCACCAACAAAGGCGCATTATCATCACGCTTTAACAAAGTCGCCCTTTTCTATCATTTTATACAGGAATGTCAACGGGAGCGTTTAGTGCTCCGACTCGAGTTTTTTACCCCTTAGTCGTTTTCGCTTTTTTTAGTTTATAAATTTATCATTAGATTTGTTTCATTGATATTATTGATTTTTTACTGCTGCGTAATATAATAAAGAATTATTAATAGTAAATAACGATAAATAATAACAAATAATAATGAATTTTTTGATTTCGTCCCCGCCCGCGTCTTCATAAGCGGATAGAATTTATTCACCACACCTTCTTTCTGCATTGACTGCAGCTACCTCCTCCAACGTTTCAAGTTTGCCATCGATTGATTGAAATTTTCATGCCGCGTTGCATTAAAATAGGCGCGTGTTTTTAAATAAAGAAGACCCGTAGTTTGAGCTTTTCGTTCGTTTTTTGCTTTATGAGAAGTGTAATTCATTTATTTTTTGATTTATGGAGAGTTTGGTTGCGTCGCGCAAATGTCGGGATCATGATAGTGTATAATGAATTTCCTTCAAGCAATTTGTGAATTATCTATTCTCATATTAGGCTGATATTACTTCTAATATTAGATCGTGTCTTGGATTGTCTGTTTGTGTTAGATGTTCAATGTTCATTTTGAAACAACGGTTCAAATGTTAACGCATTGATTTGAAATTTTGACATAACGTTACATTCAAGTAGACTGACAAATAAAAGTGAGCAGACTGATTCTATTAACCACGCTTACTTTCTGCAAAATGGATTTGGCCTTTATTATGCAAAGCTCAGTAAGCTCGGTAAAATATGCATGTATCACTTTTACATTTATGACTATCAGTATCTTTGCAACGCACATGAAAATTTCAAATCGATGAATATCTAAAAACATGCGTGTATTCGAATGCAATGTTGATCAAAATTTCAAAGCAATGGCTTAAGGATTTTTTGATATCTAAGATTGTGAATATAAATGATGTGCATGCTTAGGAACTTTCGGAAGTTTTATATTTTGAACAAACGAACATTTCTATTTGCATAGATTAGCTGGAGACGGACACGTGTTCGACCTCCATAGATAGCTGGATCGACTCCTGTAGATAGCTGGAAGCTTTTTTTTTTTTCGGAAGCTTAGTCGATGTTGTGGAGAATTTTTACAAAATTGTTTTTTTTCGCAAGTTATTGAAATTAGGAAAATTGAAATAGCGCAAGATAAGCTATTGCAGCTTCTAGATGATTATAAATATTTCTAGAGAATTACTTATATATAAAATGAGCATATCTATATAAAAATGAAAACCTATTCGAACACAAGGTTTTGTCAAAATTTGAAAGCAATCGGTGAAGAACTTCTTATGATTCCAATAGACACGTTATTTCAATTTAAGAGATTGCAATTCCCAATTTGATAGACTTTTGCATTCACGATCAACAAAGCTCAGAGACAATCCTTACAATTATGCGGTTTAGATCAATGGGTAAATTTACGAGAAGAGCAATTCAAGACACAATCTAATTTTAAAAATCAGAGAGATGATCCTTCAATTGCTTGAACGAAGCATTTGATTATACACTATCCTGACCTCGACATTTGTGCAACGCAACTACATTCCCCAGAAATCAAAAAATAAACGAATCACATTTCTCACAAAGCAAAAAACAAACGGAAAGCTTGAATTGCTCGCCTTAATTATTTAAAAGCATTTGCCCATTGGAATGCAACTCGTATAAAAATTTGAAATCAATCGATGAATATTTAAAAAAATGCGCGTATTCGACTGCAACTTTGTGTCAAAATTTCAAAGCAATAGGATAAGGACTTTCCGATATTTAAGATTCTGAATATAGATAATGTGTGTGTTTAAGAACTTACGGAGGTTTAAGAATTTGAACAAACGAACATTGACATTTCTATTTATATAGATTAGCTGGATCCGGATACGCGAAGCGTATGGCCGGGCCAGCTAGTTTTTAATAAACATCAATTCGAAAGATTTTTAAAACAAATTTTCGGACTTTGTATGCTGCACTACATTATACAAACACCACAAAAAAAAGTTCTGTTATAATTCTCAGGGTCGAAAAATTGCAATAAAATTGGAAAGTAATTTTAAAAAATGTTGAAAATTATTATATACAGTTAATGTCGCATTTTTCATGTTTCTGGATTCATCGGCTACTCATTCAATAACTTTAGTCGGGTGATTTTTGAGGGAGTTTATTTTCTTTTTAACTTTAAAAATTTCTTGATGATCTTTCTATAAGAATGTTTTAATTCATCTCCGTTGCAATAATACTTAAAATGTTTGATTCGTTTGAAAACCTTTGAAGCAATCATATAATGTTAACTTCGGTGGCCCCGAAATACTTCTAGTTCTGAAACAAAAAAAATACTGAAAATCATCATATTATCACATAAAAATCTATATAGTTTACTGAATATTTACTGTTTATTCATTTAAATATATACATTTAACAACAAATATTAAACTTTTTCAAATATCATTTAATAGGAATTTTACAATTCTAGCTAAATTTGGCTAGATAAATTCATTTCATACTTCAAATATCACAACACACATTTTTTGATTAATAGCCTAAAATCATGAAATAATGACGAGTAAATAAATGGTAATTCAAACAATGATGTTAATCTGTTCAGGAAAAGAATAATATTGAATCATAATAATGAATAATTATTAATAATGTCAAAGTCAAATATGTAACGGAATACGAGTAACTAATCTAATACCTAGATCATACCTTATTTATTCATAACTATAATAAATAGACACTAATCAAGCCTGAATGAAATAATTTCAGTAAATATTATATCTTCGATTTCAGATTCGATATTTTTATGTTTTTTCCGATTCTCCATAATTTTCAAATAGGTAGCATTTATTATTGCTATAAGAAACAATTCACTGCCGGAATGTTCATGTTTACATCAAGCGATTCGTTTACTGAAAAGAAATATAATTTATAATTAACAAATACATAAAGAATGTTGCTTGCTAAGTTAATAAAGATATTAATTAATAAAGTTAAATGGAGTGCATGTGAATTGCCACAAGGATTCATAGCAAGAATATCATATTGTATGTAAGATAAATAATTTTGAACAGATTGCTCGGATAATAATAATTTAAATCAATTTTAAATTGTTAAAATACCGTCAAATTCTATTTCGAGAAAACCGATTCCTAACTCCTTTTTTTAGTTTTATAGAATCAAATCAAAATTTATAATTTTTTCGTTTAAATGATAATTTTCGCTTCCATTTTCGATATAAATACGAAAATAACTCTTAACTATTCTAATTAATCTTCTCCTCCTTTTTCTCCATTTTTTCTCTGCCATTTTCTGAATTTAAAGAAATGAGCGTTTCATCTATCGCATGTTTTGTTAAAGTTGTATTTATTTAATTGATTAGCTTAATGTGAAAAGAAAAATACGAATTTTACTGGTGTATCATCGATTTCATTACAATTTATTTTTCATTCTTGCCAAAAAGAAGCGAAAGCAAAACTTTTAACTAGCAGGATTAAGGCATTTTTGAAATTAAAAATTCTGTTTTTCCATTTTTTATGCTTAAAATCTCACCATTTCCAATACATTTATCGTCATTACCCGTAGAGTTAGCAAATGCTATTTTAATCATAAAAATTTGGCCAATAAATCAACAACTTTTACTTTTCAAACTTCTTTCCCTTTTTTTTTTTTTTGTTTGGCTGAATATCGTAATAATGAATATCATTAATAATGTTTGATGAAAATCAAAATATTTCTATCATATTTAAAAATAAATTAGAATTAATGGCTGTCTATCGATAAATGCCATAATGGACAAATATGTTTGTTAATGAGTTGGATACTGTTATACTTTTACGATTTTAGCAATTAATTTTCCAATGAATAGATTCATATTTAAATAATATCATAATAGCTGAATATAATAATGGAAATATAATGATGACATTATTATGTAACTTCAAATTAATCGTAAATAGATTGCATCATTGAGAAATGCACAGAATTCATGTATTTCATTCAATTGATTCATTAAAAAAAAAAAAAAAAAAAAGAAAAATAGAACGATTAAAATTTTTACAAAAAAATTGATTTTCATTTTTTTAAAAATTTTTTATGCAATATATTTCATACATACTTATCGTATTACCAATATTGTATCAGAATTTTCAACTTCATAGTGCTTTTTTGTTAATCCATCCTTCCTTTCAGATTTGATCACTAAGTTATGTTTCAATTTTTGCCTATCCATCGTACTTAGCTTCCAAATAACTAGGAAGGATGAGCCATAAACTTCATGGAATCATTTATAAATCAATATGAATGATCAACTTGGACTTATCAATTTCATGGTAGGATTGGAAGAATTTTGATTAAATTTGAGCTATTAACAAACATAATCCCTAAAAACGAAGATGGATAAAACTATTAGATAAATTCATAGAAACTATCATGCTTAATCGAAAAGATTTTGGAGTCAAAGGCTGCCATAATTCAACGAATGGATAAAAACTTGAATTCAATCGATTTTCATCATATTACTGCATATTATTTTATAGTTGAACTATTACTTGAAGTGAAGATTTGAGTTTCGTTAGCAGCAGTATCTATTCTCAATGATGGATAATTTTCCAATGAAACTTAACCCTACATCACTGACATATTTTATTGAAAATTTAAAATTGCCATCAGTTTTGTTTTTTCTGATAAAGAAAATATTAATTTTTCAAACTTATCTAAAATTTTTGAGTCGCTAGTCATAAATGAGATCAATTCTTTATAGTTTGATATGGACAAATTTATTTTGTCTTTGAATGAGGATATTTGAATAACGTAATTTATGGAACAACTTAAATGCAACACTTTTTAAGAAACTGGAAGTTATCATTTGTTTGAATACGGAAAGTTATTATTTAATGAATAAGCAATACATAAAATCGAAATAAAACAAAAGGACCACTTAATTATTTGTACTTTATTTACTTATTTATACATGTTTAGTCATCTTCAACAAATTCTGCTAGCTTTGTGCAATTAGGCGAATTTTTTAGTTTGGATATATTTCCGCTTGATGTTAAATATCCTTTGCATGTATGATCTTATAAATTGGTTTGCAGAATTTATTTCAAAATTCTCGTAAATTTTCTCAGCCATTCCTTGATCAACATTTCCGTAACATTTCTTTGCGAATTTCTTCAATTTTTGCAGAAGATCGTACAATATACGATCGTTTGATATTTGGTGTAAGTTTATGTCATATTCATATCCGTTAAAATTACGTCGTAATAATTTCTTTAATTAAATGAAACAAATTTCTTTTATCAGTTCAATTTAAAATAACTTGCCACAGATAGCAAATTTTACATGTATGTGATGCATATGATAACATAAATATATATCATGAATGTTTCTTTTACTGATAAATAAAAGTGATAAGTATGATTAAGGAAAATATCAATATGTGGATCGAATTAATAGATTAAAAATTACGACAATTTTTAAGGTGGTATCGATCCGATACTGCGTGACATGATGATATTGCCTTTTAAACGGCCACAACCGCTTATAAGAGCAAGAATAGAAAATATATTCGATAACACGGACCTGGGAGCTATCACGTGATCGTGATTATAGCTTGTGCCATCATATTTTTTGGACTCTCACATGCTATCACTTTAGATCATGTTTTTTTCTTTTATCTGTCTAATTTGAAATGTTTGACAGATTATTTGATTAATTTAATCTAACTTCTTCCAAATATTTGCTAGATTCCGACCAACTTAAATTTGCAAGACAATATCAAAAAGTTAAATAGTTAAATGTACTTCATTAATATTTTAAATTTTAATATATCGGATTTTCTTCGAGAATTTTGATGAATAAAAGAAATCCAAAAGAATGTATTGTATATCGTTTAACATTCGAATAATTTAATTGAATTTCAATTTCTATTTAGGGTTTCTTTGAATTTTTTCGAAATTATGAACCCTCAAATACAAATAAAAATACAGCTGATTTACGATACACCAAGTTTGATTGATTTCTAAAAAGTTAGTCTGAATTTTATTCAGTTTCTCGTTTCAATTTCTTCCTTTTCCTTATTTGGTACTAAAAATTTTATATTTTCAGAACTGGAAAAAAAATTACATTTCGTAAAATTTGAGTTACTAATAGCAATATTTCATGTTTCGGATAAAGTGGACTTATTCGTGGATGACTTATTGGAATATGCTGTTAGAGAAGGTTTTGTTGGACCAACTTTTGCAGCATAATTGGATTGCAGTTTCAGAAATCGGGGGTGGTGACCGATAAAAAGTATTTCAAATTTATCATATCATAGTTTCTTAAATGTTTAAATGTTAGTTTTACGCTCACTTTGGAGTTTATTTCATTTTTCTTGACATAGATCGACGGGATATATTGTATTAGATATTGATAATATTTGATAGGGAGACAAAAAGTAAGAGGTGGAAGAGATTCTCGTGATAAAAAATAAAAAAAAAAAACAATTTTAAATTTTACTATGAGAATTCAAATATTTTTACATAACCTCAACTGATTGAATTCCAGAAAACCAATTTTTCTCGTTTTTATGCGATAATAGTGATAATATCAGTAATGTATCACGAGAAGCATTTCGAATTTTTCAAATGACACCCAGCAACCGAATACTACAAATGAACCCAACGAAATGGAAGAGATGATAATAAATAATCATGACAACAAATAATTCCTGTCTTTGTTTGAAAATATTTGAGCTTAAGTAAAATTTAAAATTCGACAGCCAGAAGTGGAATAAGAGAAATCAGTTCATTGGGTATTAAGTTGATACTTAAATAAAGTTATATAAAGTTTGAAATAAATAAGATGATATATTTAAACAGAATTATTCTAAAAAATTAATTTTTTTAATATGATTTCGTTGGATGAAATCGGAATGAAATTGCAATATTCATTGGAAATTGGTGAAGCTGAATGAAGCTGAATGATTTGTAATATTTTCACCCTTTGATTCAGCAGAAATTAGAAATTAATTAATTAAAATATTATGCGCCGACTTTTCGGATTTGCCGATTTTTCTAATCTTAACTTGTTCAATCTGAACATTATTCATGAAATAAATGATTATTATTTCTCCATGTATCATTTCTTTCTATTCTAATATATCACAGATAATTAATATCTAATCTTCTATTGCTGTGAGTACTTTGTTTTCCAATTATCCCTTTTATTCATTGTAAAGCATCATAATATCATTACTCATTTCAATTCTAAACTTTTTGGAAGTTTGAATTGAATGAAATTGTAAACATACACTTTTATATTAATATTATCTATGTCATGTTTATCTAAGAGAACTGGAATAATAAAAGAAATTATTGATAAATAGATTGTTCAGTAAATAAATATTCATATTAATTGCTTTTTATCTCTGAGGTAAAAAGGAAGTTTTCTTTTCTATTTTCAGAAAAAAACTGTTGAAATTTAGATTACTTAAAATTTCGAAAAAAAGAAACAATATTAAGTGTAATTTACTTTGCAATTTGTATCATATCATTCAAAGAGCAATAATGAATCAAAATTACAACAATTAAATGGCAATGTGACGATGAATAAAGCTGAACAATTGCAAGCACGATGGAACAAATACTGTTTCTTGACAAACCGAATACTTGATTAATTATTGTAATCTTTTGAAAGAATTTATCAAAAAATTTAATTTCCCCTTTTTTTTGTTTTCTTTCTTCTTTTAGTGTTTTACCATACGAATAATCAAATATTCTTTTCTTCATTTTTTGAGCCTTTTATTTTCATTTTCTTCATTGCTTAAACTATTCATCTGAATTAATCAAAATTAAATCAAAGTTCGATAACATATGAATTAATAAATCAATAATTTAATAATTAATTTTAAAAAAATTAAAATTTAAGAATTAATAACTTAATGATTTAATGATTAAAATTTTGAAAAATCAAATCTTCTTTAATGAAAAATTCCTTTAAATATGCATTTTATTTTATCGCATAAATGACGAATGATTATGCTTAAATGATGATAATCATCAATACCTTTATGAAACTTTCAATTTTTCCATTTCCTTATAGTCTTACAGTTTAAATTTTTATCTGTATAAATATTCTATGAATAGTTGTATTTGTTTATCTTTCTTTTTTGTTCATTTTGTACAATCATGTTTATTTTTGCTTTTGAATTTACGAAACTGAAAATATAACAACAATAAAGTGTTTTGAATTAATTGATGGTATCTAATTCAATTTAATCCAAAGAATTAAGTAATAATAATGAAAAGTGAAACTAGAGAAAACAAAACGCTTTGAGTAAATTACAAATTTGTTACTTAATTGAAATAACGATGAAGACGGGGACATGCGACATGAACAAAACAAAGAGACGTTTATTTCTATCGATGCATTAGTAAAAGAATTTTTGTTATACAGATACTAAAAGAATTTTTATTGTACAGATACTTCTTTTATATTAATTACTTTCACATAACTCTTACAGGAATCAAAATATTCTTTTCTTCTTGAAATTCCACAATTATTGATTCTTTTCCAGATTCTGGGTCTGCATTTTTTCAGTATTTTTCGTTCATTTTCTTAGATTTCTTGGCTTCTGATCTTATATTTAAGCGATGCTTTGGCTCAGGAGAGTCGAAATCACCCACATATCGTTCCTGATCGAACTGATTCAAATCACACAATCGATGATATTCTTGCTCTTGCTGATGGAACCGTTTGGTCGCTTTCCTTTCAACTCCTTTTAATGTCGGACGTGTAGCAAGTCGAGAACGCAAACCTATCTCACTGCTACGTATCAAATTGTACCAGAACAGTGCTGCATTCTGCAGAAATCCAAATATTATAATAATTAAACATACTTGAGGTAAATTATAATAATTCAGGTATCCTAATTCCACTTTTTCTAGATTAGCGCAAATCCTGGAAATTTGCAAGAATAAAATTCAAAAATTTTCAAACATATAGATATTTCGACCGATTTTATCCACTTGGCGCATAAATTTTCGCTTCTTATTCAGCTGACCATAAAACAAACGGAGGATGAAAGTAATTAACTTGAAATTCGAAACTAATTATTCTATTTTTCTATAGAATCGTAGAGAAATAGAACATTTAATTTCAATTTAACTTCATTACTCTACAGTTGAATTCGAGATTATTAAGTTTTCTCTTTCTCTCCAAAAATCGTCAAAAGATATCTTGTGCGATATAGCGTCTATTCGACATCTTCTGACTAGCATCTGATACCTAACAACTCATTTTGATACACGATACTGATATTTTCAAACTGATCAAGAATACTATTCTACCTCCAGTTTCAGTTTCAGTCATCTGTAATCAAAGGAAAACAATTTTTTGTAAAAATATTTTCAATTAAAAAGATTGAATTATCCAAAAAACATTCAGAAACAAATGAATTGAATGAATACATAAAGTAAAATTGCAGCCATTCGATTTCCAGTTCCCAATTTCATAAAGGACTGATTTTCCTTCTGAAAAAATACGATTCCTTGTTACTAACATACGAAAACCGATCAAAAAAGTTTCAAATGACAAGTTGCTAGCGATGTGTACATTTTCGAATATCGTTTTGGTCTTGTCTGCAAGAGCAATTAAGGAACGATTTCTGCAAAGTCGTCCGTTTCCATTAACTAATTTTTGAAAAAAAGCCGAATATCTAACAGTTTGTGATAATTGCTTATTGGAAAGCTCAGTCAGTGTTACCCGAAAGAATCAAACCAATGATTCTGAATATCATAGTTCAATCTTGCTGTTCTTTGCATGAAGAAATGAGATACATAGCGATGAAGCGCTTACGACCGGTACTTACTGTCTACATAATGCTTCGTATATCAGCCCTATACCTTCGTCCAAGTTATTTTTAACTCGTACATTACTTATTGGTGAAATATCTCGTCGCATATCGATGCGTTGGATTTCATAATTTTCCAGCAAATCTTCATACTCCATTGCACTGTCTTTGGCTGGTGAACGATCCGGATCTGTAGTACGTGCAAAATAAAACACTTCGTGCTAAGCAAGAATTGAAAAATTTTTGTATGCATATGAAACTAATTTCGTCGCTAATGAATAACATTATTGTGCTATTAAAGTTAGGAATTATTTTTGCTAAAATACTGCAATAAATGACTTACTCATGCGATATTTATTTTTAAGCAGCAAAGCTCGTTTCAGATTCGCTATTTGTAGAATGAGAAAATCAAATATTTGAGAATATCTTCTAGGTTCGTCATTGGGACTGCCTCCTCGACATTTTTACGCTTCCTGCATCCACATAATGGTGTGGTAATAGCTTTATGCATGAACGATTTCAAAACAATCTTCAGCTGCAACATTCGAAATTCCAAAATCGATATGTTTCCTCCTTTCAACATTTCCTACATTTTTAAGAAAGCAAAAGAAGGAGAAGAAAGAGCCTCTTCTTTATCTAATCTTTCTTCGAATTATCTTTCAGAGGATCAGAACTAATCAGTCTGTCGCTGAAATCGCGAGATAAAAGAAGAAAAAAAAAAATCAGTGATCCCTTTGTTTAAAATTTTACATTGCATATCTCATGTAGTTGATTGAGAATCATCTTTGTCTATCCAGTTAAAGAGCTTAAAAAAGCTCTCTATTATCATCAGCTAACTAAAGCACAATCTCATGCACATCAAAGGCGCATGCTTCCGAGACAATAAAGGATCTTTCTTGTCTCTACAATGTACCATGACCCCCCATCCACGAAAAAGATGGGATCGGGTCCTGATTTACAAAATCATTTCAACCAACAAGCTACCATCAGCTCGGTCGAGTGGACAAGCCGGTGATAAACTAATTCTTCTTCGTTACCAAACCTATCTCCCCCCCTCTTTTATCTTCATAATATTATCGGAATTGTATTGTTAATATAATTGTTGTAATAATTGTTGCGTATGTTGATTTATAAATTAATCATAATAAAGGTTTAATTACCCAAGTTTGTGGTTCGTTACCAAGTGAATAAACATCAAAATAGATGAAACTGTGAGAACGGAAGAACAGAATTCAACTTATTATTTTGTCGCTATCAGAAAGAAAAGAAGCGACACAGTCAAAGCAGCTGCTAGCATTTGAAAATTCAGGATTTTCCCTTTTATACGTGTCTTGCGAACCTCCAAAACAGTCCTCATGATAGTATATCAGTAATTATTCGTCGATGTAATCAGGTCTGCAATGCTAAGCACACACCAAATAGTAACAAACAGTGTAAAATGAATTCAACAGATCACTCCCTTAAGAGGATGAATTCAAATAAACGCTCGCAAAAGCTTATCAGAGCTTGAACAACAACAGTTAGTTATCATTTATTCAAATCTTTTGGCTTAAATTTCTCAATGGCATGAACTGAACGCATTTCTGGCCTTCATTTCGCAATGTTCACCTTCAAAGGAGAAAGTATTTTCCAGCAAAGCTTTAGCAGTAAAGTTCAAATTTTTAGCCGAAAACTTCAAATTTTTAACAGAAAATTTCAAATTTCTGGCAGAAAATTTCAAATTTTTAGCAGAAAATTTCAAATTTTTAGCAGAAAATTTCAAATTTTTAGCAGAAAATTTCGAATTTTTAGAAGAAAATTTCAAATTTTTAGCAGAAAATTTCGAATTTTTAGCAAAAAATTTCAAAAAAACAAAAAAATGCATCATACACTTCTGTTAATCTTGCACGTGTATTTCAAATTTCTAATAATCATTAAAATTTGCTTGTGCTGAATGTCATTGATGACGTTAAAATATTATAAAACAAAACATACTACAAGGCATATAATCGTCTAAATGATTTCATATTATTATTCATTCTTCCTCTTTTTTTATCAGATTTTTACTGGGACAATTTCTGTTCATAAATTAATTAAATTTGATAATCGAAGATTAACCAAAAACTAATTATTTTTTGATTTGTGGAATTAAATAGGAATATTAATGGCAAATAATGACGCTTCTGAAGGTATGAATTAATTAGAAAGATTAGTAAAATGCACTGCCAAAAATAAAAAACGAAAACAAAATGCTGAGCAGCGATGCAAACAACATTTTATTCAATTATTATTATTCGAGAAAATTAAGAAATTAATTACATCCGAATATTACTGTAAATATTAAACATCTCTTGTATATGAAGAAAGAACATGGAAAAAATTCCGAAAATGGTTATATTTTATTCCATTCAATACATATATTGTGAAATCTGTCCTTTTTATATCTATTCTAAATTTTAATTTAAATTCAAAATAATCAAATATATCATTCTGTAATCAGCCTTTGTTGATCATTTTTTTGTAATATGCTGCTTTGGTTCCAAATTGATATAGCGAACAATATATCCCTAGAAATATGGAATTTTGAAGTTGATCATCATCACTGCTAAGATAATTTAATCAATTTATGCTAAAATTTGAAAAAATATAGACGAAAACTTTATTTCAGTGGAAATATCCACAATTTACGCAATTTGTTTCAAAAAAAAAAACTTTTTAAATTTAAAAATAATTTCGTCAATTCTTACTGTAATTCGTCCATTTGGTTCCTCTAGTACTACGATAAAACTTTGCTTTAAAGCTCGAGCTTGCACCTTCTTACGTGAACTTATGGTTTTCTTGCATCTGTTTGCATTTCTTCTGAAATTCTTGCAGCTTGGCAATCTATTGTTTTAACAGACGAAATTGCTTTCGCATAATTCTTTCTTTCAGAATACTTTTTTTCTTCGATTTCACATAATTAAAAACAAAATTTAAGTAAAAATGCTTAAAACAGGAAAAATTTTTCATTTTATTTTACAAATATTCAATGAAATCATTGAATGAAAATGAAATAAAATGATAAACTTAATTGTTTTTTCTTTTTTGCCCTTTTTTATTCGTTATTTATGAATGAAAATTTCTGTGACAGTTTGGTTTTAAAATTTTTAATCGATTCAAATCTTGAACTTATGGTTACTTTGTTGTAAAAATTATCCTATTATGAATAATATTCTTAAAAGTCAGCATGAAATTTAGTAAAATAAAAAAAATTATGAACTAATATCAGTAATAATGCGTGATCAAGTTAAATTTGATTTTAATTTTAAAAAAAAAAGTTAAAATTATACATTTGGCAATAACAATTATTGCTAATCTAGTGATATAGTATTTACGAATCAATTAATGCCTACTTTTATATAGCAATATTTCACTTTCTAACGAAATTCCAAAAAACAAACCTAAATTTCCAGGTCAATAATGAAAGTAGTAGTAGTAACATTTGCACTTCCTTCCGCTTGATTGATCCTTCTTTATACCTGAAATTAAGAAGAGCGATAAAGAGGATTTAATACAAAATTTTAAATTATTTCTGAATTATCGAATTAAAATTGTTTGGGAATAATACAGTTAATCGAAATTAAATAATTAAATGACTTAATTGGCTGCACATTAAATGAAATTGCTGTTGCTTATTTATCTCAAGAATTTAAAATTTTTAATAATACTTTCTCCATTCAAACATAGAATTTATGTGTGAAATAATCAGTAAATTTCATTTTATTTTCATTACCAAAAATTTTAAGTTCGAAGTAAATTGTCAAGTGAATACTTACGTAGCTGTTGTTTACTTATTAAAAATGATAAATGCTGTTTCTTTCAACTGCCAACTAAATATTTAAGTATCTTACTTGCTTATAAGAAATGACAAATATTTTTAACATTCAATTGCCAAGTAAAAACTTAAGGATCTTACTTATCAAAAATGATAAATGCTTTTATTATCCAATTGCTGAATACTACAGTATCTCATTTGTTTAAAAGAAATGACAAATATTTTTAACATTCAATTGCCAAGTAAAAACTTAAGGATCTTACTTATCAAAAATGATAAATGCTTTTATTATCCAATTGCTGAATACTACAGTATCTCATTTGTTTAAAAGAAATGAAAAATATTTTCAACATTCAATTGCCAAGTAAATACTTAAATATCTTACTTACTAAAAGAATATGTTAAATATTTCTAACATTTAGCTGCAAAATAAATACTTGAGTATCTTACTTATCAGAAATGATGAATGCTTTTATTATTCAACTGCCAAGTACTTAAGTATCTTATTTACTTATAAGGAATGATAAATGCTTTTATTATTCAACTGCCGAGTGCTTAAGTATCTTATTTGCTTGAAGAAATGAAAAATCTTTTTAACATTCAAAGAGAAACAATTGTGTTTCACATGAAATGATTATTCTAAGAGTGCTTTAATAGATGTAACAATTTTTGGAAGTTGTAAACATTTTTGAACAGAAATTAAGAGAATTAAAATTCGTTGTTTTAAAAAAAAATCAACGGACGGTTTTTGTATGCAGTAACATTCAAATTAGCAGTAAATGGAATATCTAATATAAATTTGTTGGATACTATGATCGCTTAAAAAGATTGAAAATCAATAAATATGAGTTACTGTTGAAAATTAAACGAAGATGTATAAAAATAAAACTAACAAACAAAATTTGTTGTAATAAATAAGTAATAAACATATTTTGAAATGAATCTTCATAAGTCAAAATTTGAGCAAATATAAATTAACAGATATTCAAGCAATTTTATAAGTAAATATAATATAAATCATATATGAATCCCAACTTACACGAATATATCACCTGAGATTTGCAAATTTTACGATGCACGAGGCTGTGCTACAAAAAAAATTGAATTTTAAATTTAACCCAGCGATTCAAATTCGATATTATTATGAACATATATTCATTATCTCTGATTTAATTCTTGAAGTTTGCTAATTTTAGATACATCAAATAATTTATGTTTTATTTCGGAAAAATACTCTCCAAAAAATCTAAATTTTGAGTATTTAAATTTGAATTCAAAAGTACTTCAGTTTTCATCTGATTATCACCTAATTCTGATAAGTTTATTTCCAATTCTGATTTAAAATACAGCAGCATTTTTTTCATTTTTTGCTTTCCAAAATTTCAAATGGTTATCACTGATCAAAAAATAGAAAAGAAAATCTTATCAGTTTAATCAAATTGAAACGTTGATAAGATGAATATAAATTTCAGATCACTTCTTCATTTTTCATTGCATCAGTACAGACCAATGCAAAATCATATTACTAATTTCTTTTTTGCTTTACTTCTTATCTTCGAATCAATGACCAATGTTGATGACAGGCAAATCTGTGAAAAAGCATATCATTTCTATTGAAAAATATTTGCAATTTTTATCAATTCAGTTTATTAATTTTATAAATATTTTAAAAATTTTAAAATATTAACAAATAATCGAATAATGAAATATTATTTAGGAATTATAAATAGCAAGAATGTAGTCTCTTAAGACATAATATTTCAAATAATATACAAAGTATTTTTCGATTATTACTTTTTTCTTCTTGCAAAAAGTTTTAATAAATTGTAGGAAAAATTAAATGTTATTGTTGAATTCTAATGTTTGAATGTTCATTTCATTATTGAAATATTAGAAATAAAAATCGACAAAAGTGCGAAGACGTATTAATGACGAATAATTGTACGAAAGAAGAGAAAATGGAAATGAAAAAGACGGAAAAACCGAAGAAATTTGAAGTTTTCATTTATCGAATTCAGCAAAAAAGATTAGACGATAATTATGAATGATTCAGATTAACTATTAATGTTCAAAGGTATATTTGCTTCGGAAATTTGTAAAGTACAATATTTATCATTATATTATTAATTATTAATTTATTTTTAAATGTAAAGTTATTGGATTTTTTCGAGAAAAATTTTTCTCAATTTGAAAAATGTGTTACCGCACTCAATTATTTGAACGTATATGATTATTTAAATACATAAATACTCAAATAACTTAATTGCGAAAAGCGTTGAAACATAAGGAAGAAGAAACCGTAAAAGCAATTCAACAGAAACAACAAAGGCCGTTTATTACGGAGTCGAAAAATTCAAAAGTAATCACGGCCTATTAGCAATGCAAACTTACGTGCAGGAAAGCAAAAGATGACTTAAATATGAATGAGGTGAATTTATAATGTTACGTGTTGTCACGTGATGTTACGTGAGGTCAATTATTTATCATATAGAATCAAACGCAGAAAAACGCATTATTGTATAAGCAGTTTCTTTCTCCAATTTTCATTTTTCTCTTTTTTTTCCAACTATTTAAAGTAATTTATCAATTTCATTTACTTATAAGAGACTTTTAATAATTTTAATAATAATACACATCATTTATTAAATAATCATTAAATGATTCATAATTTCTTATGAATAAGTAAAAGATATTTATTGTCATTTATTTTTTTTCTTACTTTTTTAATAACTTTTTGAAACATTTTCATAATCCGCGTAATGAATTACAATTTGCACAATACGATTGGTATAAATTTTAATGATTAAATCACGAAACTCATTGATTATATGAGTTAATGAGTAAAATAATTATTATAATCGTGTATAATTACATCAGTATTGTGTGTAACATTGAAAACATGTAATAAATTTCTTTAGAAAAGACTTTCATAATTTTATTAATATTATAAATATGAAGTGAGAAATTTTGATAAATTTTATGGAATTCGTAAATTTCATTGCTTTTTCTTTGTAATTTTTTCTACCTTTCTTTTTATTGCAAATGCATAATTAATTAACCAATTTATGACTTATTGCAGTATAAGAAACAGTTAAATGAAAAGTTAAAGCAAACGGAAATATTACTAACTACAAAAAAGTTGCAATTTCAAGTTTCTAACGTCAAACGAAAACCAATTCCAATCGATTTTGCTGTAACAAAAACTGAAAGTGACCAAAAGGAAAATGGAATGATCTGTAATACTCAATTATAATAGCTTGTCATAAATTCTTATTCAAATATTACTTAATTCCAAAGTTATATTATCAAAATTTAGCCAATCATATTGTTGCTGCAATGCAAATTTAAAATTTCATTAAATACGCAATAAATAGTAATTAAAATTTTCCTTAAAATATCCGAAAAATGATTTTCTTGTGAAAATTGGTAAACGAAAAAGAAACAAAAGAAAAACTTCTTTTAAATATTTTATTTTAATTATGATGATGATTGTTTGTGATATTTTTTTTATCCAACTGATTAAATGAATGAATCATCTTTTATCTTATAATGTTGACCTTATTTTGGTTAATGGAAAATTGAGTTCATTCCTTCTACTATCATTTCACAATTAATTCCAATTAATTTCTCATTCCCCATTTTCGCCCAATTCTTTCTATTATCATTTTATAATCAATTCTTATTAATTTCTCCTCAATTCCATTCATTTTGCTCGCTTTTTCCTGATAGTCTTTTTTAGTTTATAAAAACTTAATTTTGTTTAGAAAAATTTGATTTTTCTTATAAAATCTAATTTTGCTCACATATTTTCGTTTATAATCTATTCATCGCTTGATAATTATTGAACCAACAATACAATGTTAGAATTTTGTTAAAATTATTATCTTATCACACATTATGACTTTTCCAGAACTTGTCATAATTTAATACCAAAATACTGAATTTTTGCTAACAATTTTCAAAGTTTTTACCAAATACTGATAGAAATTTGTAGCGAAAACTTTATTTTTTTTTATTTTTTTTATTTTTTATTTTTTTTTTTTTTTTTGTTATAAGTATTTCATGAATGAATTGTGAATGAAATTTTGAATTGTTAATGAATAAATTGACACCAATCGTTCTCTACTGTCACGGTCTTGGAGCAACGGTACGAAGTGGAATTGCATTATCTGCTAAGAAATTTGTGGAAAGTCGAGGATTAAAGTTCAAAAGGTCAAAAAACTTTTTTTCATTATTATCCCTGAAACCTCAGTAATTTTCTTTAAAATTTCTAAAATTTTTACTTACTTTCAACTACAACAGAAATTAATGAAAATAAAATTAAAATCCTTCTTCCAAAAAAAAAAAGAATTTATTTTATATAAAAGAAATGTAATGAATACAATTATCATTTATCATTTTACTGTTGATTGTTTTTTTTTTTTTTTTTTTTTTTTTTTTTTTTTTTTTTTTTTTTTTTTTTTTTTTTTTTTTTTTTATTTCAGCTCCTTAATTCATTTTACTAATAAGAAAAACTTTGATATGATTAATTAATAAATGTATTTGATATATTCTGATAAAATATCTCATTTCTAAAAAATTCTTTCCCTAATTACAAAAAAAGGAAAGAAATTTATTTATTTCATTTTTCTTTCTTTTTTTTACTTTTTTTTTTTCATTTCCAGTATTGAATATCGAAATTCTGAATGTCAAAATTATGTTTGGAATGTGGACGATTGGCTTAATGATTTATTAATCAATATTGATGAATGTAACAAACAACAACGTTTATGCTTGCTTTTTGGTAAATTTCATTAATAAATTACTCCATAAAGCATTACTTGAACTTAAAAAAATTAATAAAATTGGTAATTTTAATAATTTACTGAAAAATTACTTGAATTATTCCTTGAAAAATTTCCATTTTCCTATTTAACTAATCTTTTTTCCTTTTTTGGTTAATTTTTAACACTTTAAAAAATTGAAATTTTTTCCTCAAATTTATCAAATATATTTTTTATTTAAAAAAAGGTTGTAGCGCTGGTTGTCATAGTATACTTCGGGCTGCACTATTAAGGCCCGAAGCTATTTGTGGCCTAATGCTTTTATCGCCTGGTGTTGGCCTAAGCCTAAAATCATATATTCATACTGTTATGCCACAATTTTGGGAAAAAATTTTGGCTGGAAAAAATGTGCCACATCCTTCCGTTGAACATAAGCCATCAATTCTGGTCAATCGACAATGTTTGCAACATTTTGTCGATGTTAGTATTAATTATTCATTCATTCGTTAATTTTTTTCTTAATTAGGATAAATCTTTGTTAATTTTATAAATTAGAAATATTCATAGCTCAATCAGATCATTTTTCATATTAATTAATGATGGCTTAATTATTGCAAAAATTTTAACCTATTTTAATTCCTATCATATAGGATTTATTTATTTGAATTTTGCGAAATATTTATATTTTCCAAAAATATCACCGTTTTTGTTAATATTTTTTTTTTTTAATTAAACATTAATTCTTCCAAAATTAAAAATCAGACGATGTAAATTTTAGACTTGTATAAGTAATCGAATGACATCAATTCCTATTCATTGCCCGATACGAATTATGCATGGATCTGATGATAAGATAAATTTAAATTTAATTTTCGCAAAAATTATTCTCTAACTGATCAAGTTTTTCGAGTACATGAAAAATGGCTGAATAACACAAATGATTTTAATGATATACTGCAAAAATTTGGAAAATTAATTAACAAATTAGCATAAAGCAATTGTATTTTCTACAATATGCATTCAATTAAATTATTGATTTATTCAGGTCGTTTCAATGCTTTTAATTAAATTATTGATTTATTCAGGTGGTTCCAATGATAAATGTGGAAAAATTTAGAAAGAAATTAGAAAGTAAAGATGTTATTCTATCAGTAATTAATAATTCAGGCCATCATTTGCAGGTAAACAAAATTTTATCAAAATTTCAAATTTTCGTCTAATCCTTCTGTCGTGTGAAAATCTTTTACGCTTCAAAGTTTTTCATTTGTTGATGTTTGATTGAAATAACAAAGAAATTATGAATGAATTATTTATTATCCATTCTTAAAAAATAAAAGAAAATTTCAGTTGGGAATGGAATTTGAAGAATTATTTGATTCACTCCTTCGCTCAGTGCAACGAATAATTCAGTAAACTGATAATCGAATATTGTGATTCTGTTATAATCATGAATTTATTATGATTATATTATGATCGCGATACTATTATGCTTATGATTCTGTCGTGATTCTTTCTTTTCGTGAAATTTCTGAATGATTTATTAATGAAATAATTAGCATTAAGTATTTAACAAATTAATAAAATGATGCATTATTGTGACTTATTAATTAATTAAATTTGATATTGCTTCAATGAACTATCAATGGATATTTCGATTCTTATTTATTGTAAATGGTACAGAAATAATTTATTGAGAGAATAATTACATATTTAAATGAATATAGATATCTAGTTTTGTATTTACAAAAAATATTATTTTTATTATTGAGAGGTGAAAAATGAGACGAATAAAGAGAAAGGGAAAAGAAGAAGATAGGAAGAGAGAGAGAGAGAGAGGGAGAGAGAAAGAGACAGGTAATGATTGAATTAAATAAATAAATCGGTATTGAAGTAAAATGGCATGATCGGTTGGTTGCCAGGCAGCAACAAAATTGATGACAAACATCCATCAATCTATCTATCTGTATTATTTATCCATATAACATTTGATCAATTTTTTATTGGATCTATTTGTTTTTGAACGATTTTTTTTAATTTTAATTTAAAAAAAAATTTAAATTAAATTTGAAATTAAAGTTGAAATTAAAACATTTCCATTTCTTATCTTATAAGTCAAAATGCACGGAAATACAATAATTCTATATTTCGATGCAGTAATTCAATTTTCGGCATAAAAACTGTTATAATGTCATGTATCATGACATAAAATTGTCGCATATGATAGAAATATTGTGTTTTATGGCGTATGAATGTTTGCATATTTTGTCCGAATGATTAATTTAATTAATTAAAAATTAATTAAATACATAATTTGTGTTCTTCTATTTTGCTTGAAAGGATTTAAGTTGAGGCATTGAAATTGAAATAAATCGGTTGTTGCTATGGTAACATCTTTTAAAATCTTCACATTTCTATTGATGCAAAAAGTTTTGCTCCGTTATATCGGCATGACATTCGCTGTTTATGTTTGAATTGCTTTTCTTTTCAATTCTTCGCCAAACATCCAATTTTTTTTTTTTTTTTTTTTTGTTTTATCGATGCTCTTAAAAAATAGTAGTATTTCGTTTGACTAAAATTGCAGAATTTAGAAATTGAAATTGAAAATTTGAATTCATTTATTTGAGTTTGAAATTGGGAAAATTTTTCCAATTATGCGATCAAATTTTCAGAAATGATTCATGAATTTTGTTATTTTTGTTTTGTAGAATTTTTTTGAATTTTATTGCAAAAATCAGCAATAATATTTTAATTATGACATTTGTTGCAACTCTTTCTTTTTTTTTTTTTTTTGTTAATTAAAATTCATATCTTTTTATTATGCCTATTGAATCGATAATTTCTAAGCACATGGGAAATTTGTTTTTCAAATTGCTACGAAACAGTTTTGAAAAGAAAAGTTTAGTAGAGGAGCGAAGTTCAAAGAAGATGTCTTCCCCAAGGGAATCGGAAATTTCAAATCTTTCTTATCAGTATAAACTATTTCATGGATGCAAAAATTCCGATGAAATATCGTCGTTATTTCAATGCTAAACTTCAAATTCAGAAGAGCTTTTAACAATTGGCACATTTAATCGTCCATTTCATCATTTTCATTTCAAATGTAAACAATCTCATCCATTTCTGTCATTTAAAAATCATTTTATGATTTGTTTATTCAAACTATGCTAGGTTTATAAACAAATTGTTCAAAGTTAGCAATTAATTTAGGATGGAAAATTAATTGAAAATGAAAATTTAGCATTTAAATTTTTTCGCTTAATTTTACGAAAATGATTCTTATTTTGATTCAAATATCTTATAATAACAATTAATGGAGATTTTTCATTTTTATAGCATTTTAAAGTAAAAATTTGGATTTTATCGCTTAGTTTTTTTTTTTTTATTTCTGAACTAATGGTTGCTATGTTTGTCTTAGCAGCGGTATATAATTCAATCCTTCAGTTTTATTTGTATTTCAATAAAAAGATGATCTGAAACTGCAAAAAGAAGAAATTTGAAATTCAATAAGAGTTTTTATATTCTTCATTCTGCCAATGTCGAAATTTTCAATCTCCTTTTTTGAGTTAAGAATTTTTTTTCTGGACTATCAAAATTTTTATTTGAATTTTGATGTAAAATTATAATTATTTATACTATAATATTGCTAAAAAGTAATTTATTTGGCTGCATTTAAGACAGAAATGGTTCATTTTTTGAACTACAAAAGTTGGTATTATAAAATATTAATTCGATATAAAAATTAGATTTAAATGTCACAAATTCTCACCAATACTTAGATGCTACGAAGTTTTATTTTAATAATTCGTAGTACAAAACAATTTAAATACATTTGTTACACTGATATTTTTTTTGAGTTGGAAATCTTTAATTTTGATCTGATAATTTCCTAAATTAGCAAAAAATAGGAATATTAAATTTATTAAGATAAAAAAAATGAATTTTTATCTTTTATTCCTTTTTAACTTACAGTATTTATTCATTGGAAATGATTACTGTAAATATTAAAACTTTACCTATACAATAATATAAAATTTTTTATATATAAAAATGGAAGATAAGAAAAGAAAAATGTCTTATAAAAAAAATGTTTTGTATTTCATTTTTGCCATTCCAACATAAAATTTCCCATTAATGCAACGAGACAAAAGGAATGAGACAGAAAGATAAACAGAAATTTATTTATCATTTCTTGAATTGTTTAGGGATTAATTTAGAATTTGTTTTGACTTTTAAATCTTATTTTTTTCGCTTACTTTCTTCTTCAACATATTGCCAATTTTCATTCAACCAACTATTTATATAATTTTTGTTCAAATTATAGTCATTTCTCGTGATTTATGCTTTGAGGTATAACCCATGACCTTGGTAAGTGATAAAATTGTTTATGCAAAAACAGCAACGCATATCAGTAACTGTTTATCAGTGTATTCGTTACCGTATCGAGAAATAAGATACGTATGTCGTTTGTCATCATCAAAATTTTCTGTCGATTTCTTGCGAATAAATCTCCAGCTATCGAGATCAAATTTTCGTAGAATTGGTCTTTGTAATAAATAAAAAAAACGCATATGGCACATCTGATATAAACACAGTAGCAAAAAATGCGATGATATATACGGTATAAGTACAGTAATAAATGACAAAAAGAACAAATGCAATAATATATACGATATGATTACAATAGAAAATATATATTATAAATATGGTATAAATGAATAGTTCTACTTCTTGCTTATATTAGCACAAACTAATATATCTTCGAAACATCTGTAAAATAAAAAAATAAATATGATCATTGATCTCATACAATCTGTCGTCGGAATTCCGACACTTTCTGGTTTGCTTCGATTTCTGATAATAAATTTTCGAAAAAGTAAAGAAAGATGCATTAAGTTTGATTACGTTTTTACGTATCATTATAGCAGTAAATCATAATTTCATTTATAATAGAAGTTGAAATGAAATTTACGAAGAACGCAAGGATAAAAGGAAAATTGCGAAATACTTAAATAACAATTTCAAGAAATTTGACAGTTTATTCATAATTTCTAAAATAATTTTATCTAAATATCCACATAATTTAGAGTGATGATTGAATGCAAAGAACATTAACATATCGTCATTATATCACTATGGTTTTCCTCTGTTTATAAAATAACGTTTTTCATTTTTGAAATGAAAACTTTTCTGACAAATTGTATTTTAATCTTGTAAAATTCAATAAACTGATAAACAGTAGCATATTACGGTCAATTAGTCAATTAATTTCATCTCCTATCTTCATTTTTTCCCATCAATCGGGTAATTTTTCCTTTCGTTTTTCATTTCTTTTAAAAATCTGAAATATCGATTTATCCTAATGAATCACTTGTCGGCAACGTTTTTGGAGAAGTAGCAATGTTACCGATAGAATATGTTACAACAAATTCTTTTGTTTACAGAAAGCAAATGTGATAATTGTTCAATAATTTTAAATGTACAGGATGAAAAATTTTTTGCATACTCTTTTTTTGCTTTAAATATTTTATTTAAATGAATTTTTTGATTTGAATGCAAAAATTTCGATTCGGGATTTCGATTTTGTTTACTTTTTTTTATTACTAATTATTTACTTATTGATTAATTTGAAAATTACTTATCATATAGTAAAAATAAATTAGTAGCATTCATTTTGAATATTGAATAAATATTTTGATGTAATATATTTTTAATAGTGTAATTTCATAAAGCTTTATAGTTAAATGAGATTGCAATAGTTGCATATTTCAAGTTTATTTAAGTTTCATATTTAATTTCATGTTAATGATAGTTGCAAGATATTCAGTCTTTCTGATTACTTCTTCAGCTTGCTCATATCCAGTTACAGAACAATCTAGACATTTCCAACTTTCTTGAACAAGAAAACTGAATCACTTCTCTATCAACTTTTGCATTTGATCGTGTTTCAGTATTGATTTTTCGTTTCACGAAGAAATTCTGACTCTCACATATGTACATTAAATCGTTGTGCATAACTTCTGTCGAATATCAATATGAATTTTACGTTTTGTCATTTTTTGCGAATAATATTTCGCAAGTAATACATTGAAATTTTTACTATTTAAAAAAATATTACACATTTATTTGCCACAATCAATTTTCTTTTCAAATAACTTCACGTTTTCTAATTTATGTTTATTTGTTTACTTGGCAATCCAGAAATCGTTCTTCACATTTGCTTTTATTTTGTTTTATTTTCATTTTTTTTCTCTTCACTAAAGTAAAAATTTTTAACATTTTTATAACTTTGATTTCATCTTATTTCGGAATTATGCTGACAACTTTTGGATCTATTTTAATGAATCGAGACAAAAGTCATATTCTTAAAATCTTCGATTTGTTTATTAATTGATTGATCAATTTTACATTTACGAATACAATCAGAGAGTTTAAAATAGAATTTATATATTTGTGAGTTATGGCAAGTTAAATCTGAGCAATAAAATATAAATAAATCACAATTAACGATCTGTAGCAATATTTCAGAATTGAATAGTTAATTGTCAATCTCTTACACTGTTCATGATTGAATTATCACACTGAATTGAATTTATCAATTAAATTATCATTTCTTTCGACTTTTGGGAAGAGATTTGATAGCAATTAATCGATTATGAATTTATTGAAGAGATAATGGAATGATGAATCGAATTGCACTGCAAGAAGGAAAATATTTTTGTTTGAAAAATTGTGGTGGATAATGCATGTGTGTGTATGCGAGTATTGATGCACCCTTAGTTTTCATTCAGTTCAATCTTTTATACTTCAAAATAATCAATTTTTTCTTTTATAAAAATCATAAGTCTAGCAAAAATTTGAAAATTTCATGTTTAAACTGAAATGTCAAATGAACTTCAGCAATTCGAGATGACATCATCGTATTTTGATTGGGTTAAAGGTTGACCTGGTTGGAATTATTGCAGAAATGAGCAACAGATATGAAATAAAGGTCAAGTTGTTGGAGTTATCAGGAACGCAAGCAAGGAATAGCTTAGACAATATGATTTTTACAATAAATTATCATTAAAATAGATCATAAGTAATTGATTGAATAACTAGAGGTCAAGAATGATCAAATAATCGGATAATGTAATATGGTGAGAAATTGTAAAATAATTTTTACATTCATTGATAATTTATCTTTCGTAATTTCGCGATTAGTTAGTTATAGTTGATTAATTTAAATTTGATAGAAATCAAGTCATAAATTTGAATTGATTAATTCAAATTCGATATTTGTTATCCTTAATTTGATTGATAATTTGCAGCAGTCGCACGGCAATAATCTCATTTGCGAATTATCTCATGTCATCATCGAACATGCGAATTGAAATTGTCTTAATTGTACTATTGTCGGACAGATGACATGCTTATTGTCTTGTATGTTCCAGATTTCAAGTGTATGTCATGCATGTATAGGTGTGTGTGTATGTGTAGGTGTGTGGTAGGTATGTTCCTAAGTTTGCCTATCTGTTCATCTGCTATTTAGATATGTATGCATGTGTCTGTAAGTTTGCGATTCGTATGTATCATACGGGAAGCAAAGCGACCTGTGTGACACCTTTAGCGACATCGACGACAACGGGCGACAGGCGGCGCTACATTGCACACATCACATATACCATCGATGTGACGGATGATGCGACGCGTTGCGTACTGTTTTCATTTCCATACTTTCGAATGCATTTGGTTAGCTAAGGAGTATTTTCCGGAATAAATAAGTTTAAATATTTCGGAAAGCAATTATAATGAAATAAGAATAATCTGGAATTTTTAGAATCTGGAAAATCAGAATACTTTAGAAATAGATATCAAATATCGATTATATTTAGAATTATTAGAATTTTAGTGGGGAATTGTAATTTTTAGAAATAATAAGTGAAATTTTATGATTTTTTAATTTTGAAATTACGATAGATATTGATTAATTATTCATACAAAATTTACCTAAATGAGTACTGATAAATGGAAGTTTTGATATTTATCTAAAAAAAAAGTTTGATCTCATACAATATTTAGAATGATTGGTTATGTTGTAGGTTAAAATAGCTCATTGATATGTTGTAGGAGGTTAAAATCAAGGTAATTAGTTTGATCGATGTTTAATCGTATCAAGGACAAACTTACTTGCCTATATCCGAATAATACGGTGATTATATGTTGAATATCGATTTTGAAATGAATCGATTCATCATATTTGCTTGGAATTGCTGTCATTGTAGCATTTATATCGTCTCATCATCATCATTATTATTATCATTATCATTTATCACCATCATTATCTTTATTATTGGCATCAATCTCTATATTCATTATCATTACCAGCTTTCTGTTATTCGATATTAACAATATCATGGATAATCATCATCGTTACTATTACTATATCATATTTTTTTTCTAATCAACTTATTTATGTTAATTAAGTGTGATTAGCCAATTAAATCTAATCAGTGATTGAATAATAAATTGATAAGGTGGTTGATATCAGATATTTTTTTAGATAAATAATCAAAGAATTTGTATGTATTAGACAGTTTTTGCAATATCGATTTTTTAGTGTTAACAATCTTATCATTATCAATAAAGCAATCTAATCATTATCGATCATCTTTGATTCTAATCATCATTGTTGTTATTGTCATAGTTAAATTTGTCAAATTATCAACTTGTTTTCTTTCTTTTTTCTGGTTGGTACGGAGATTAACAAATCTGGTCAAGCGTATTAAAATCTTGCCAAATTGTCCTCATAAGGCTCTCCCTTTCTCTCTCTCTCTTTCTCTTTCCCTCTCTCTCTCTCTCTCCCTCTCTTTTCATAAATACTAAGCTATTAGTAGATCAAAGTTAGTAAATAATATTTTATTCCATAGTTAATATTACATATTACGGATTTGAATTGCTGATGTAGTCCAATAATACATGTTTGAAAAGTTATGGAAGGTTAATTAAGTTAATTAGAATATTTGTCTTATCTTCAATTACAAATAGATGAAGTAAATTGTATTGATGAAATCGAGAAAATTATTTAAATCCTTAATTATTGGATATTTTGAGACAATTATAATAACATAAAAGTGAAAAATTGTTGGCAAGAATTGAATTTATAATTCTAAAAACTAGAAATAATATTGGATGATGCTATTAATGTTGTTAGAAGAAATTCTATTATTCGAAAATTTAAAAAATTAAATTAAAATTTTCTTTTATTTCATTCAGTAATCGTGAAAGTATCAAAAATGATTGCTGAAATAAATTAATAAATTTTTCTAATGTATATATAAAAATTTAATAATTTGAAAATTTATGGACAATATTATTGTTTTTTTCTTCTTTTGTAATTAAATAATGAAATTAAAATACAGTAATTTTCTTTCAATTCATAGATAACTTTTTTATTTTATTTTTTCTCTCATTGACGATTAATTAATCTTTGCAAATTCTCATGAAAATGAGAAATGTTCAGGAAAAGTTTTTAAAATTTTTGAACATTTGAACATATATTGCTCATCCTTCCTTTGATTAGAATTATTTATTCTATAAAAAAATATTTCTTACTTTTTGCAATAATTTTCAAAAACGAATTGATATTGCACAGTTTTCTTTAAATGATAAATTTTTAATTAAAATGAATTTGTTGCTATGTTTTTAGATAGAATTCAGAAATAAATGACCAGATGACTAAATTCTATTTCGTTTAATAGTCTCGAAACAAAACAAAGTATAAATTTCCATAATCTATTGTTTTATGCTTATTCCAATAATTAATAAATTTAGTTGCAAATATTTTCTAAAGTTAGTTACAACATTTTCTGAAGTTTTTTTAATTTTAAAATTCCGCAACTTTTTTTATTAAAAAACCACCGCATTTCGTTTTTTTTTATTTTAAAATTCTGTAAATTTTTTTGAAAAACGATTGCATTTCGTTTTTTTTTTTTTGTTTTGTTTTTTATTCATGTAGCTTACAATGAATCTTAGTTGCACATTTTTTTCGAAAGTTTCACTTACATTTTGTAAAAAAAATATAGAAATGGATAATTCTTCTTATACTATTGCAACAAAATGATTTGAAATTTGGACTTTCTTTTTGCTTTTCCTTTTTTTTGTATTTTTTTTTTTTATTTTTAGAACAGATGAAAAAATAATAAAACGAGCATAGATGTTTCCATATATTTCTTAAAAATTCCAATTTTAAAAGCATAAAATAATTACTTTAATTGTAATAAAAAATAGCTGCTGCTCTTTTTTTTTTTTTTTTATTTGTTTTAGCCCTAAAATTTCGTCTTAAATTTGTAATTTTAGATGATTTTATTTGAATTATCGAATTTATCAATATGCAAAAAAGGAATAAATAAATACTGAAAACAAGTTTAACCAAAATTTTAGCATTTCGTATGATGAATTCGAATTGTCATTGATTTTGGTTCGTTCAGTTCATAAATTTAAGGAAGAAAAATCAATTTTTTTTTCATTTCAGTAAAAATTCAAGTTTTTTTTCTCTCATCACTAAAGGGCATGAATTCGTTTCTATGTTATACAACAATGATATATTCAATCATATGACACTAAAAAATACAAAATCAATAATATTTCGAAGGGAATGGCGCAATTATTCGAATCACTCGGCGAAATGGTTAGTTTAAATTTGCTAATTAAATTGCTATTTTCGTAATTATCATTAATAAGCATTTTCTATCTGTTTTATTTATTGGATATATTCGATAATACTCTGAATCAATTATTTGAAATTAAAATTGAAATTGTTTCAGTGGAATTGAGTAAATAAAGTTTTGAAATTGAAGTCATTTTTATCATATAAATATGGAAAAGTAGAAAACGAAATGAATTTTTAAATTTTTAACTTATCAAATAACTGACTGTCATAATTTTGGCTTGAAAAAATTGAAAGAGAAATTTTTAAAGTTTTGAAAATGATGGTTGTGAAAAAATTTAAGTATTGAGGTTTAAAGCTAAAATTTTTTTGTAAATAATTTGTAAATTTTATAATAATAATAATGGATAACTACATTACTTTAATCTTATCTTATCATTTCGATATGAAATTGTATTCATGAAAGTATGATTTGCTTCAATATTTTTTGTCAACCAATAAATTTTAAAATTTTATTGTTTATTCTAGAAAGATATAGTTTTTAACTAATTTAAACAGCAATTTTAATAGCTCTTTTAAAAATTTAAGAAGGGAAAAGGGATGGAAAACGGAGATCATTTGTTTACATTTCAACAATGCTATCAAAATTTTGTCCTTTGCAAAGGACTTTTTCCGAATTATTTGTCAAGTTTCTTATAATTTTTTTCTTAAACAATTTTTTTTTCTCAAAAATTTCTTAGAATGAAATATTTTTTAAAAATTTTTTTCCTTCTGAAAAGGAGCATATGACAATTGATGTAATTTTTTTTTTTTTCTCGCTGATAATATATGATTGATATGTTACATTGGATAATATAAACGACGAAATAAATTATCTTTCAAGCTATAAAAAATTAAAATTCTTACTAAATTACTTGAGAAAACCTTTTTTTTACATTCGTCTAGAAGATTACATGATATCTTCCACTTTTAATGCTTAATTTTCCTGTAATTTAATTATTCTAAATAAATTGATATTCATTTAATTAAGAATCGGAACTGCCATTCATACTAAATCGCATCGTTTCACTAATACCAAAGTTAAAAGAAGACATCAAGAAGTAAAATAAGTAGACGAAAAGTACAAATCGAATTAACACGAGAAATTTTAAGAAAGTCAAGTTAAAATTCAAATCACATTTAAGAAAATTAGAGAAATTAGATTCTATTTGAAAAGAACAAAAAAGTTTAGTCGCATTTAGAAAAACTGGGTACGTTAGGCCACATTTGAAAAAAACAGTAAAATTAAAGAACAACAAAAGAATTTGAAAAATTTAACAGTAGAAAGGAATGATATTAGAATTGTCGCTTTTTTTTTTTTTTTTTAGTTTTTGTTAATTTTTATGAAAAAAAATTCAATCGAACTTTACAATCAATAAAATAAAAAGTGCAAAAAATTTCTTCACATTTAACAACAAAAAAAAAATTAGCACATTTTCTTTTTTTTCTTTTAAATTTTTGCAAAATTCATGCATATTTATATATACAATATTTTGCATTTCGATGTCACTTGATAAAATGTTAGTAATTTAAATTATCAGAAAGGAATGATAAGAAGGACAGTTTTTCATATTTCAGTTTGTCATTAATCAGATTCTTCTCTTTTTTGTTCTATTATTCTCCAATCGAAAAATTTTAATTTTTTGTTTTTTCTTTTTTTATCTTGTAATCGAATTTTAATTTAATACTTGTAGCTGAAATGGAATTATTACTTCATTTCAAGCCTTCTAAATAACATTTAAGATTGTCTCCATTTGTATCTTCAAACTTTTATGATTTATTTATGTATTAGCTGCTTCATTATTCCATCAAAAGAATGAATTATTACTGTTCCTCTTTCTAATGCTATGATATTTTAAAGAATTGTCGAAACTTTCATAATTTTGAATAAATTTAAAAACATTTGTATCTCTTAATCTATTTCATGCATAAAAATATGTTATATTATGATATTATTTTGCAAACTTGAACATTATACTATAGGTGTATTTACCGAAATTATTTTTGGGTTATTAAGAAATTTCAGAATTTCTAATTATTTTTGAATCAAATTTTCTTACATATTTCTCATATATTTTGACTCAAATCCAAATCTGAAATATATGATTATATTCGTAATGATGCGGAAATCATTTAGCGCTGAAAAATTTGAAAAAATGAAAATAAAATTCAACAAAACTAGGAAAACTAAAAGTTAAGAAAAAATGTGATTTTTAGCAAAATTTTTCTGAAAAATGTTATTTTTTAACTTTTTTTTTCAATTTTTCTATTGAAACATTTGCAATCCTGTTTTAAGTTAATATTTCTTATTAACTGATAACTGGTAAAATAATATGTAATATTTATTTGGTTGGTAAATCAAATATTATTTTACATACATGGTTTTTATTAATTTTAATTATAATTCAAAATGATACAAACAATAATTGAAATTAATTACTTAAAATGAGCTAAATGATTACATCATCTAAATTCTTTACATATATTATTTAATGAATAGCTATTTGTGCAGTATCGAACAATTTTTATTAGTCTTAAAAAGTTCTACTTTTCTGCTTCATTATATTCTGATGTGTAATCAACCTACTTTTATGTGTTATCCGACACTTTTGAATATTCATAATTCCGGTTTTTCTTTTCTTTTTTTTTTCCATTTTATTTCATTTTATAAAACGTACATACACAAATATACAGAAATTGATGTAAACCGATAATCATATTCGTTCGGAAGAATTCATTTCACAATTATGATGTAATTAAAACTTTCGTCATTCCTTTCATAATTCCACTTTTCCCTTCCCTTTTCATGTACATTCAACAACATAACGTCAAATTTTTCATAATTTTTATAAAAATATCAGATATAGAAATCGTTTTTGCTTATATTATATTTTGATAATTTATCCCATATATTACATAATTATTATATCTCATAATTCAACGATAAATTAAAATAATATTTGAAAAAAAAAATTTTTTTTACAAGAAAAGATTTGTATCAAAAATTGATCTCTATTAACATTTCAAATTTATCATAACATATCTTAACAAATATAATTAATAGAAATTAGTTCTTGTTTAATTTTATCAGTGAGCTTATCTATTTTAACAAAATTAACAGGTTGGAATTGATTTTTTCTCTTTTTTTTTCGCATAAAATAATTGAATTGAGAAGAAAAAAAAAAGATACTTATTTGTATTATACTAATAGTTTTTTATTTTTCATTTTTTATAATAATTATCCCAATCAATAAGTTTTTAATTAACAAAAAAAAAAAGAAATCTAACTAATTAAGCATACTATCGCGCTTATTTTCCTCATTAATTATTTCTAAAGTCATTTAAATGTTAGTTGTAATAGCACAATATCCATCTGAAAATGATAATAATTAATCATGAAAGAGAACGGAAAAACGATTCATGTCTTAAATTTTATAATAAAAATAAATTACTAATTTATTACTTCATATTAATATTCAATAATTAAATAAAACTAATCTCTAACATTGTATCAATTGAAACTATTCTTATCATAATGGAATTATTATTATAATTATTATTGTTATTATTATTATTATTACTGTTATTTTGATTAATTATTCCTCAAAATTTGATTATTTTTGATAAAATACCTTAGAAATCCTCTATTCTTTCGTTCCTCCATCTATCTTTTCCTTTTAAGATGAATAATAAAATTGTGAACCATTTTGTGATAATAATGAGTGATAATTGATCTTTATCTTATCATTATTATATATAAATATACATAATTGCACAACTGTTATCAGAATGAGTCGAATAATCAATGATGAATTATCATCCTTATGATAAATTGATAAACCGGGAAAAAAAGATGGAAATACCGAATGTTTCCGCCTTTCCTTTCTGGCTCACAAAAAATTTATGATGAATTTTATCATACATAAAAATTTCTTTCCTCACGAGATTTTCTCTTCTCGTCGGGTCGGATTATCCGTAAATTTTCACTGGCCAAATTTTTATAATTCTTTTATCTTCCTCATTTCTCTTCCTCTCTTTACATTCCTTTTTTGCTTATTTTAGATTTTACAACTATTCGAAAATATTTTTTGGCCAATTTATGTAATTCGAAATTTCCTATAAAAATTCTAAATTATGATCGTAATATTAATGAAAAAATTATTTCCTTTGGAAAATGTAACATGATCTTAATGTTTCTAAGTCATTAACACTTAATGATCAAATTCTTGGCTTTTTATAAACTTTCGTCTAATGTATTTTCAATAAATTATCACACCATAGCAATCAGAAGAAATATGAAATCACAAAATTGATACTTTGATCATTTCATCGTTTGAGGGGCGTCTTTTTTGAATTATTTCACTTCGAAGTATCGAGACATACCATCACATTACAGCAAAATTTATATTTTCGCCCATCAAAAAGATCAAAAATCAAAAAAGAGAAAAAAATGATGAAGTCGTCGCAAATGTCAACAAAAGCAAAAATAACATCATTTTTGATACAAAGTGATGTTTACTGGTAATATGAAATTAAAAGTGCTGATAAGTGGTGGTGGTGGTGTTGATAGTGGTGATAATGGTGATTGTGATAATATTCCTGGTGATGTTAATGGTGATGGTTTTATCGAAATGCACAATTCATCCAGTAAAGTTCGTTAAATTTTTAAAACAAAAATGTAATAATCAAAAAAAGTTAATTTTATTGAAAGAATTTCATTATTATTATTATTATTATTACTAATAATTAGTAAACCATTTTTTCTTTGAATTCTTCGTTTGAAATTTGTTTAAAGAAATTTTTTTCTTTAAATATTTTCACATTTTGCTTCATTTCTGCGTAGCATAATTTTTCTAATTTCAATCATTTTTTGCTAATTTTACATTTCTGGAAACATTTCTTAATATGTAGCTAAAATAATATGATATTAAACAAATAACTTTCATATTCTACGAAATATTTATGCCATTCAAGATTTCATACTCGCTTTTTTTTTTTTTTTTACTTCAAACTTTTTTCAAATTCTAAAATAAATAACTCGAATTTATAATACTATCATGTCATTTTTATCCTCTTTCTTTCTTTTTTTTTTTGCATAAAATTATTTTCACCTTTTTTGGGCATTAAAATTTACTTCTAATTGTAATAAATTAAAAAATTATGAAAAAATGACTGTTTTAATAGAATTATTTATAAAATTGACTACTTATTGTCAATCAATAATGCTGCACTAGGACATTTCTCAGTTATTAGTTTCCTTTCTTAAAAATCAAGTTTTTATGACAAAAATTTTCTCTGTTTATCATTTATTTGTTCTATTCTAGCATTTTTTATTTAACATTTATTTCTTTATCTTATCACAGCATTAGATGTCCTTATTTGAACAGTAAAAAAGTTTGCACTATTATTTTAACGCTGATTTATTTCTTGTTTGTAAAATTTCTTCTCTTTTCATTTCAATAAATTGCTTAATTTCTTCTTCGGTTATCTTCATGAGATAGAATTTACTGATGATTTCATGAATTATTACTAAAAGTTTGAAGCTTTTATTAGCTGATTGGTTGATGGAATATGGGGACGATTACTTTATCAATTTTTAATTTGACTTATTCAGGCTATTTAAAAAAAAAATCAATATCCACGCATTTATTATTTTATAGAAAAATTTCAAACAACATTTGACAGAGAAAAAAATAGTAATAGAAATCGAAAAAAAAACCTAACAATTGTACAAATTTTTATATATTTGCCATTTAATGTTATTAATATATTCATCGTTTTTTTTTTTTCATTTTAACAATTAACTTTTATACTTTAATTACGCTTTTTTGCTTTAAAAAAAAAATTTGATAGAAATGATATTCTTTAAGTTCATTTAAATTTCAAATAAATAATGGATAATAATTCCCAGAAGAATTTGAAATGTGCAATATTTGCTCACATCGCTTAGCAAAATATACTTTTTAACAAACTTACTTTCAAACAATAGATGCTTTTCTCTTTGTGCCAAAAATTTCTCAAAATGAAATTTTGAATTTTTTTCTTTCATTCATTTAAATATTGAAGAATGATGTAATTTTGTTTCTAAATATATATTAAGATTAAAGAAAGTTTTGTTTTCTAGCATTTTATTCAACGACTTTGTTAACCCACAGAAATGCTTGAATGAATGAATGAATTAGAAAGATTGCTCTAATTAAAAACTGGTATTATTCTTATTATTGTTCATTATCAATAGGATTTGTACTTCATAATAGATTATTATCAGAAAAGAAAAGTGGAATATATATATAATTTAATTTAAAACAAGAAAAGATTAGATGAGATTGAGAAGAGAAATTTTATTTGGCAAAAAATATCATTTTTTAACCAGTGAAATCCTAATTCATTCATTCAAGCATTTCTGCAGGTTAAATTTTCACCATAAATTTACTTATGGATTTTAATTTTAATATTCAATAACCAATTAATTTCTTCTTTTCCATTTGCTTGATTAATTTTTCAAGTATTTAAAACTATTTGATGGAAATATTAATAGATTATTTTGGACTAAAATCTTTGCCATTTAATTGTTCCATTAAAAATAACAAATAATTGAATACGAAATAAGTTGGAGTACAAAATATTCATACATTTATGTTTAATTCGATTTAAATTATTTTTAACAAAACTTGAATATTAATTTTTTTCTATCAATGTTTAACTTTTATTCATATTTTTCCCTTTTTTTTTTTTACCCAGATTGTGCTAATCGTTTTTTTTTTTTTTTCCTTTTCTCATTTCATAATAATAAAATAATTTATGTATAAATTCATAATTTAATATATCCCTCGTAAATGCTCCTACTGTATTTAATCTTAATATATTTTTACATAAAAAGAAATCCATTAAAAGAATTTTTTATTACGAAATTCAATTTATTTTGCAGTTAGTACGAAAAGGTATGAAAAATAACGTATTTAAAACATTTGTGTGAAAGTAAATTGTGAAAGATTTTTCTTTGGGATTTGCGACTTGCTATAGATGAATTTGTTGTGTAATGAAGTCTTTGTTTTGCCGGATTTTATTCGCAGCAGTTGCGTTACAAATGAATTGATGAATATCGATAATATAATCGATAATTTGGACTTCCTTTTGATAACTGATAATTATAACCGATAATAAGGACTTTCTTTTGATAGATTTTTTTTTTTTTTTTTTTGATTTTTTTGATGAACATCGATAATATAATCGATAATTAGAACTTCTTTTTGATAGTAGGGAAGTTATCTATGGGGTTATTGGGATTGAAAATTGATAGAGTTCGATCAAGTTTCAGAAAACCCTGCTCGTCAAATACCGATCGGAGCAAAGGATTGAATGATAACTTCCTCTTTTACAGTAAAGCTGTTTATTTCATTTGAACTGTAATTTACAGTATGTTAACTTATGGCGCAAAAAGGAATGTTAATTTTAGTACAAAAAGCGCAAAGGGAGTTTGTTTACTTTAGTTACCATAGCACAGCACAATTTACAGTATGTTAATTATAGTACAAAAATCATTATTTTGTCATATCTATTTTCCAAAAAAATATTTCAGTTTTTCTGACAATATTTGAGTATATATATATATGAATAAATAAATAAATATATATATACAAATGTGGACGATAGAATGTTAAATTAAATTTTAATTTTGCTGAAATTATCAATATGTATAGTTTAGTATAATGTACATTATGATGGATTTTTTTGAATGATAATCACCAATTATACATATAATTATATGATAAATACTTTTTCTTTTAGTTTAATACGGAAAAACTTCTTGTTTTTTTTTCTTAAGTTAAAGTTAAAATTTTATAAAATTCAGATAGAAAGTTTATGTGGAATTTATTTAGCTATAAGAAAGATAAACATGAGAATATTTGGCTATTGAGAATACTTTTTACTTAACAAATGTATTTACTAAGAAAATCAAGGCAAAAAAAAAAAAAAAGGAAATTCTTTATTTCCGCATGATTTACACTTCTGATAAAATTTGATAGAAAAGTAGGAAGGTGGAAAATTAATTAAGTAGAAGGGAGAATACGTTTTTTTTTTTTTGTTTTTTGAATTGTTTATATTTTTGATGTTATTTAATGCAAGGAAAAAAAAATAAAGATTTTCATTTTCTAATTTATTTAATTTCAATGAACATTTTATGTCAGAATATTTTTTTTATTTTTTATGCTATTTAATGCTCAAATTTTCTTTTCATTCCTTTTTTTTTTTAATAGAACTTTTGTGCACGATATATAAGAGAATAACAAATAATAAAGCCCAAAATCACCAATCATTTTGAAGTATGGATGGATTTTCCATCCTGATATTTCACCTGCTTCGAAAAACCAAGGGAAAAACATGGTAGAGAGAGAGAGAGAGAGAGAGAGAGAGAGAGAGAGGGAGAGAGAGAGAGAGGAAAAATGAAAAGCGAGATTTTTGATTTCCTATGTATTTATTTTGCTAAGGTGTAGATTTTATGTTTCATCAATTTCAAAACTGGTATATAGCATTTATAAACTTTCGAAATTTTCCCATAATAATGTGTTTATTTTAGTATTATTCAAAATACTTTTAAGCTTTTTCCTTCTTTTTTTTACAACACATCACTAAATTTTTCTTTAAAAATATTTCTAATTTCATCTTATTTTTAAATACTTATTTTAGAAATTAGTAAAACTTAGATATCATTAAAAAAAATTGATTGTATTGGAAGTAAACCTAAGCTTACTTATTTATGAATTTTTTTTTTTTTCATTTTTTTTGTTTTATTTGTTGACGGAACGTTTTTTACTCCTGTTTATTTATTATTATTATTATTATTATTATTATTATTATTATTATTATTATTATTATTATTATTATAGTTATAATAATAGTAGTTATTATTAATTATATTATTACTATTAAATATTACCATTATTATTGCCATTTAGAGTTTAATAAATATTGACAATAATATCTTACAAGTTATTCGTAAATATTGGATGAACAAATATTTCATATATTTTCGATATTTCGTATGAAAGTAAGAATTCAATATTTTGATTTGCGAAAATTTTGATCAAATTTCTAAATTTTTTAGCTGAATTTCTTGAATTTCTTTGACTAATGCAATAGTTATTTGTTGGTATTAGTTAAATTTCTTGGCTCTTTTTTTTTTCTTCCACTAATTATTTATATCATTAATGAATGCATTACTAATTATCAATCTTATTGAAAATAAGAAATATTATACGAATCTCAATTCTGATTACAGATTCATTCAATTACTATTAGCTAGGATAATATTCTAAGCAGATTTGTTCAAGTATGAAATAGGAATAGAAGTTATAAATGAAAATGATCATTAATATTGGATCTTACTTTTTCTTATAGTAAATTATCAGTATCAATTATTAGAAATCAAAATTATCTTTGTTAAAAAGAATTCTGAATATTTTTAAATCTGATAGTATGATGATGTAATCTGATCTCCAAGAAAACAAAAACAAGTCATTAATAACTTCCTGTGACACGTAAAGTGTAGGATTTTGTGCCATATGTGTTGAAAAATATTTTCAATTTTTCCGGAAAAAAATGTGTATTTTTCGTTTACAGATGTTCAAAAACAAGTTTTTTTCCTATATATTTTCTTTTGAAAACTTAATCTTTAAGAAAAATCTTTGACAGTTTCGATGATTTATCACTTTTTAAAGATTTTTGTGAATTTGAAAAGAAAAGAAGAGATCTTCTTTTTTTTTTTTCGTTTTTCTGTTCAACTCGTTGAAATGATTCAATTCATCGATTATAATTTTTATTTTTTAGACGAATAGAATATAGTTTTTCCTTAAATTTCTCCAAAAATTCTGCAATTTTAAAAAATTCGCCATATCATACTAAAATTCCGTCATTGAGTTATTGTTTTTGTTTATTTACCCGTTTTTTCCGTAATTATTTATCAATTATGAATAAAAGCATAGGTAGTTCATGTTCCTTTTTTGTTTTCTGTTTTTTCCAAATTAAGATTATTTTATATATATGTTTCGGGACAATTCAATGATGACCTTTGATCTCAGCATGCATTTTGCATCCAATTTAGCTTATTTACTTTTATTTATTTAAATTTTTTTCAAAATTACAATTAATATCAATTATAGATTATTTTCTGACAAATTATTGTAAAAAAATAATTATTGTCTCAAATTTTCTATTTCGACCATTAAAAAAATTTTCCTTTCTTTTTTTTTTTTTTTTTTAAATCATTTTAAATACTTTGCGCTCAAAGTTATTATTCTTTTGATGAAATTCCCAAACATTCTGTAAAATTGTGTGAAAAATGTAAAGAAAAAAAAATTTTTGAAATATTTTAGAATTATTTATAAAAAAAAAATGTTTCTTTATAGGAAAATTCGCTCAATTCGATGCGATTAAACAACAACTCAAGCTCAGCATCAGTTGCATCACGTCTCTATACTAACGGTACACGTGGATCACAACGTGGTAGTTTTAGCAGCGAACCGGAACTAATGAGTTTCAGCGATACTGAAACATCCATTCATGAGCTAAACGAAATTTGTAGTCAGGTTTGTGCTGTTTTTTTCATTCGATTGCAGTTTAACAAATATTAAAATAGACTTTTTATAATAACTTTGAAATAATTTGTCAGAGATTCTTTTTAAAAAAAAGTTTAGTTTGCGACATGCATAATGTCAAGTAATTTAGTTTGCGACATGCATAATGTCAAGTTATTTAGTAAAGAAATATTCAAGTTTCTGACGTTTGGCAAAACCAACTTTAAAAGTGACCCAAATAGGTATAACTAAAAAAAAAAAATCATCAAAATAGCATATATAGGAAGAACAGACTTATAAACTTGCACACTATCAAAAAACAAATGAAAACAGAACTTAGAAAAAAATAAAACTTAGAAAAAAACGATATTGATATATACTATATGTACTAAAAATGAATAATCATTAGGTCTGAATAACTTGAAACGATCTAACATAGATGAAACAAAACTACCTAAATCAGCTCAATAACCTAAAATTTATACAATAATTATCAAAGGAATGAATTTTTCACATTTGAGAAAGGGGACGAAATTTTATGTCACAAAATTTTTCAAGCAAATCAAAAAAATTCCATTGAGATTGACACAAAAATCAAATGATTTTTTATCATTGATAATCTATCTGTAAATAATGATTGATATGTAAATTTATGATGCAACAAATACTCTTCTTTCGAATTTTTTAATATATTTTATCTTCCCTGTGTAACAAGCTGATCGTGCTTGATGCAAGCATGATCATGCAGTTTGCATGTTGCAGAACAGAAATGCATTTAGTTTGCAGATAGAATGAAAAAATTATAGTTTTTTGATTTTTCAAAAGCATCTTTAATTGTTTTTATTATTTTGTATATTGTTAGAATTATTAATATCACCACACAAATGTAATCATCTAAGTCATTATTATTCCAAAATTGATTCTTATCCTTATTGGTATCATTTCAAAGTTTATTTTTCTGCTTAATTTCTCATTTATTTAGAATTATGAGAATCAATAATTCAGAATTTTCTGATGTTTCACATTTTGATAAAATAATAGTACAAAAAGATGACGATTTCACAATTGATCAGATGAAGAATGTTTTAGTGATTCATTGTTATTTTTTTATTGAAATTTCTGGTTTATTTTTTTATCTTCTTAAGTACTGATGGTGAAGAGAGACGAACTCTCGAAAATACATAGTTATTTATTGCGCTGATTTAAATTTCTTTTTTTCAAAAAAAAGAAAAAAAAAGAAATTTACAGAAATTCATAAAAATAAAATTGGCAGATTGAGCAAAGTAAAGTTTCATCTTTTTTGCTTCTTATATGAAAGTAAAATAAATTGAACTAAGCTGTAAACTTCCTTCATTGAACATAAAAATATCATTTAATTCCGATTGAAATTACAAAAAAAGATCTCCAAAAATAAATACGGAAACACAGACAAGCTTATGAACAAGTTCAATGTCCTATTTTTCTCATTTGAATTACATACAATTAAAATCATTAAAAAGTGTTACCTTAATCTCATATTTTCTTAAATTTGCTATTTTCACACTTTTCAACGAATAGAAATAAAAATAGTTATTAGAAATTCCTCATGCAATCATTAGATGACCACTGATATGCTTAATTAGTGATATTTAGATAATCATTGATATCTTTAACTAACGATAATATTTTCAATTGAGCAGTGACATCTTTAATTTATAATAACATTTAGATTAACAGTGATATCTTTTATTAATGATAAGATTTAGATGACCGATAATATCTTCAACTAACAACAACATTTCGATGAACATTGGTATCTCCAACTAATGATAACATTTAGTAACCACTGATATTCCCAATTAACAAATGATAGCACTCAGATGACCACTGATATTTCCAAGTTACTATTTCAACTTTTCCAAACTGCAGAAGGTACTGATGATTTCCAGAAATCAGAGCTTGCATAAGTTTCTTGATATATTAGAAAATAATAATTAAAAAAGGAATTAAATATTATCGCTACAAATTTTGAATCTAATCACATATACAATATCATTTTTGATAATATGCTTAAAGAAAAATTTTTGGAAATATTTTTCGCCGATCATCTATTCATCTATTCATTGCGTATATTAATAAATTATTTACCTATATTGCTTTCTATTTCTTTTTTATACTTTTTTTTTGTCAAATATTATTGATAATTATCAGTTAATAAATGATATTTAAAAAAATAGAATAGAAAAACTTTGCCTATAAAAAATTTTTTTTTTAATTCTTTCATTAATTAGAAAGATAAATGATTAATAATTATCTGCTACTACAAAATAATAATTTACATTTTTCTTTCATTAAAATTACATCGATTGATTAATTATACGAAAGACGTTAAATTGTGATTTATTATCCAATAATGAATTTAATCAATTTCGTATTATGTTTTCATATTATTCTGTGATATATATTCCGTATCATTTCACTGCTATTTATTTGCTTTATTTTCATTTATGCGTTTGTTTATTTGTTTTAGTAATCAAATAATAAAATTAGACGAAATAATTAATAAAAATGCCATTATTAAAGTAATAAATTTGACATTTTAAATCATACCTTGATAGATTATAATTATAATTCTCTAATAATTGCTTATCCTTATCAATTTTTTCTTAAATATACCAAATTTTTCAAGATTATTATCATTTTTCATGAAAATTTAAAAAATTTTTCAGGTATCATCACTTTCCAAAAAAGTTAACGATCTAGAACAGGAACGGATGAGTTCAGGTGAAGAGAAGGCACGATTACGAGCTGATAATGCCATACTTATCGAACGTGTACATATTTTGGAAGAACAATTGCAAGCTGCTGAACAGAGGTTTTTATAGCAGAACTGAATAATTTCATTAATTAATATACAACAATTACTAATTATTTGCAGTATGACAATTTAAATTTTCAAAATTTAAAAGAAAATAACTGAAATGAAAAAAAAATTTTGGTTAAAAAGAAAAAGAAACTGTTAAGAATGACTCATTTTTCAAGGCATTATTTCTCATTTTTTTTTTAATGTATTATATGTTTTAATTGTTTCAAATTTTAAACGATTTTTTTTTCTTTCAATTTTTTCTCTTTCTTTTTTCCTTTTATTTACTTTCTCTTTTATAAATAACATTTTTAAAAGAATCAAAAAAAGAGGAAAAAATAAATAAAAAATTGATGTTATTCATCGTTTTCATTTTTTTTTTTTAAGAACAGCATTAATGAAGGAATTAATCTTTCACTTAAAAATAATCTTTTAAAAATTTTTTATAAATTTTATAATAGCAATATATGAGGAACTTTATTTAAATCCAAAAAAGTCGTAGTAAAATTTTGGGAAAGTATTTTTTTTTTTTTAAATCATCGGAAATTAATTCTAATATATATTGACTAATTAAATTTTGCAATTATTCTTTTTTTAAGTTTGTTTAATTTTTCGCAAATAAGAAAAAATATGATACGATAGAAATATTATCCTTTTTCTTAAATTAAAAACATTTAATTATTTTTTATCTATTTTTTCATCTAATGAGACCATTTATTGGAAAAGAATTAATATAATTGGATTTCTGCGAATTATTTCTATCATTAATATGAACCGATTTTTTTTTTTTTCAAATTTAATCAAAAATTTTTCAAAATGCTATTTTTCGCATTTACAAAAAGTGAAAGAAAAAAATGATGCATTTTTTTTTTTTTGATGGTAAATTCAGAAATTTCATTGTTATCTTAAAAATTTTTGATAAAATTTATTCTCTCATTTCTGGATGGCAGATTTACATTAATTTTCAACATTTGATTTCTTAATTATTTCTTTATTTACAGTTGGAGAGAAAAATTGAGCGAAGAAAAAAGTCGAAATCGCGATATTATATCAAGGATGGAACGTGAAAAACAGTTAGAAATAGAAAGTGCTGCTTTAAAATATCAGGTGAAATTTTCAATTTTTTTTTAATAATAAAACATTATCATCATTGGATTTTGTTAAATCATTAAAATTATTTGTTTCCAGTTGTAATGACATTTCTAATATTTACAACATTAATTATCTTCTTTGAATTCGTCAATTCGAGCTTATTTCATGTCATTTTGCTGAATTAATCTTCTCGATTCACTAACCATTGCAAAATTAATAATTTCACAGCGTTCTCGAAATCAAGTTAATGATAATTTTCGCAGAAAATGAGATGATAATGATAATTTTATTTTAAACAGGTGCTGGAAAAAGATTGTGTTGGGATGAGAAAGGAAAAAGATAAAATGTGCAATGATATGCTTCATTTGCAACTTAGTCTTGAAAATGTAAAGGATCAGCTAATTGAAGCAAATGCTATGTGTGAAACATTAGAAGAAGCACGAATTAAAATAGAAAGAGATTTCAAAAGGTAAAAATTAAAAATTTACTGATAAAATGGAAATGATTCTTTAATACGAATTTGAAATATATTATATATTAAATGATAAATGATTATCTCAGATAATTATTACCAATTAAAATTGAATGCTTAAATTGAAGAGTAATAGATAATATTATTATTTTTGTAAACTGAATAAGTGGAATTCAAAAAAGGAACTTTTTTTCTGAATGGAAACAAAATTTGGATGAATTTTAATAATGCTTACAATTATTCAATTTTTAAGCAATATTTATTATAAGTATGAAAAATATATAGATAAAATGAAGAAGGAAGTAATAAATCAAGAATATTTTTAAAATAATTTTAACTATTATTATCCTTTTTAATTATTTAATATTTTATTGTAATAATATTTAATTATAGGTATCGTGAAGAAGCACAACATGACATAGATAGTAGTTCAGAATTAGTCGAAGAACTTTCACGACAAACGGATGAATTAAGGCGACAAAAAAATGAAACTTTGCCAAGAGCATCAGTTACTGAACAGGTAAATATCAAAATATATGATAGTTTATTTGAAATTTAGAATAATTTTTGTTTTTAACAATCATTTAATCAGCTATTTGCTTTTTGTTTTTATTTTTTTTCTTTTATTTTGTTTTCTTCTCTCTCTCTTTCTTTCTTTCTTTCTTTCTTTTTTTCCTATTTATTTTGAAAATAATATCATTTTGATTAGTAAATGATAATGTTATATCATATTTTGCTATTTTATTTGAATTTTTTTTCTTATATTCTTACATGTATGCTATTTAAGTAATCCATTTATGTAATTCGTACAAGCAACTAATAATTCCTTTTTTTTTTTTCGATCAGTGTGAAAATTTAAATTTTCTTAGTATTTAAGTTTTTTCTTGTAATCTTGAATTTTATCTAACCTACTTTAAGTAGGTTATTTTTCTCTAGATAATATCATTGGAGAATGAAGTGAATCGATATCGAAAGGAGAACAAAGAATTGAAACGACAAAATGAAGATTTACAAGCTCAATTGATTCATGATTCGATTGAAGCTGGCCAAAATTTGCTTAAAAATTTTGGCGGCGATCCAAAACCATCATTAGCTGAAGAATTAAGTGGCAAAGATTCTACCGAGGTTATCTTTTTTACTTTTATTTATCTTTAAAGCACAATTAAATAAAATTTCATAAAATTTTCAACAATCATAGTTTATCAAAGTTTTGAAAATGCATCGCAAAATTTTTTCACAATTTTAGCTTATGAATGCATTAAAAGAGCAAGAAATATGTAATCAAAAGTTGCGAAATTATATTAATGGTATTTTGATGCGGGTCATCGAATTGCATCCTGAAATTTTGGAAATTAAAGAGAAAGATGAAAAGGAATCATCGGATAGCAGTTGACAATTTCCCGATCAGGTATTGAAATGATTTATGGTCTTCTAATTTTAATTATTCGATGGAAAGATATGAAGGAAATTGTAAATTTATGAATTTTAATAAATTTTGATATTAAGAAAAATTGAAAATAAGTTCATTCATTTAAATTTAATGAAACCGTGTACATTTTGAGAAATAAATGTATAAGTAATTCTTAAAATTTGCATGTTTTTTTCTTCCTTTCTTTGGTTTGAAAATTAATAATGTGAAATTATAGAATGGATTGGAGAATTTTAATCTCCAACTTTTTCAAATTTATTTAAACACAAAAATTTCCATTTGTTAAAATTATAGGAGCAATGTACTTCACAATCATCGAATGATGCAATATTTTCCTCACAACAATGTACGAAACTACCAAATCACGAATCATCACTTAGTTCTTCACGTTTTGCGTCAAAAGAGAACTTCACAACAAAGCTTTACAACTATTGGTCTGCGGATTGGAAAATTTTCCGATTTACTTCACCGCAGTCGTAGTATTGATTGATTGATTGATTGAATGATTGATTGATTGGTTGATTGATTGATCGATTGATTGATTGATTGGTTGGTTGATTGATTGAATGATTGATTGGTTAATTGATTGATCGATTGATTGATTGATTGATTGATTGATCGATTGATTGATTGGTTGGTTGATTGATTGAATGATTGATTGGTTGATTGATTGATCGATTGATTGATTGATTGATTGATTGATTGATCGATTGATTGGTTGATTGATTGATCGATTAATTGATTGATTGATTGATTGATTGATCGATTGATTGATTGATTGGTTGGTTGATTGACTGATTGATTGATTGGTTGATTGATTGTCAATACAAAATGTTGTGTAGATTGAATATAATCTAATTATATGATATACAAAAAACAATCGAATTTTTCTGATTACATTTAAAAATTTCATATAGCAATTTCAAAATGTTCATTTTTTGAGTTAAAAGATAATCCTAAAGGATAGTAAATATTATCAATAAATATTACCTAATTTTGTATCATTTATATTTACAATAACATTCAAAAAAAAATAATACAAATTAAATTTACTATGCTAAATGATGAAATTATTGATTGAATAGCAATCAATATTCATCCCATTAGAAATGTGAAGCAACATTGCTTCTGATCGATGTCCGTATTTGCCTTTTTCCACTTTTTTTTATATCATATTTGTTTTTTAGTCTTATATTTATTTATTTTGGTATTTCTATTCCTTTTTTTTTTTGAATTTAAAATTTATAATGAGCTAATATTTCATTGTAGTTCATTTTGTCTTCTTGGACAGTTTTTTTGTTTCCTTCAATCGATTAGCTTTAAATTCCTGTAGATATTGAAAGAATTTCTTTTCCTTTCCTTATGTTATTCAAAATTTAAGAAATGTTAAACATAAGGAAAAGAATAGTAGCAAAAATATAGTTCAGATCTCTTTTATTATAATTTCTAAATATAATCAGCAAAATTTCTAATTTTTACATTTTCTTTTTTTTGAAAGTTTGTCAAATTTGAGTAGTTGAATTTAAATTTCAATAATTAATTGAAATGAATTCAAATTTCAATAATTAATTGAAATGAATTTAAATTTCAATAATTAATTGAAATGAATAAGTAAAAAATCAAATTTGAATAGTTTAATCCGGATGGTTTAAACACAAAAAATAGCTCTGCTATTTTCTTCCTTTAACATTTTCCTATGTTTATTTCATATTGTTTCATAATTTTAATTCAAAAATAAATTAAATTGTATTTATAACAAAAAAAAAAAGAAAATGAAAAGAAGAGAAAATTGAAAATGGAATGATCTTTTTTCATTATTCTGATTTCCTTTTTTTTTGTTTTACAATGAAAAAAAATGTTTATTTGATTGAAATTTATTTCGGAAATTTTTTATTTTGATTATTTCATTAAATACATGTCTCTTTCTTTCTTTTTATTGTTTGTATTTTTATAAATGTGTTTTGACATATAAAATTTTGGCACAAAATCTCGGACTTTAATAATTTCAAATTTATTATAATCATTATCATTACTTATACTTAATAACTGATCATATTGCATCGTAATTTTATAATTATACAATCATCGATATTTGTAATATTTTGGATTAGTTAAGCAGTTTGCATAATAATCGTCGAATTTTTATTGTCCAATTTAATTTCTTCGTGATATCAAAACTGCTTTTATACGTACATATATTATATATTATTTTATAATGATGTTATTAAGTTAAAATTTATCATACACAAACAAACAAAAATATTTGGTGCAATTTTTGTTTCATTCAGATTTTTTTGAAAAATAGTAATATATTTGAATGAATATTTCTTTAGAAAATAGATAAATAAATATTCCTTTTGTATTAATTATTGTTTTAATTTAATACCAAATATATGCAACAATATAATGAAATAGATTATAATAACAAATTTCTGATATTTATGAATTCTTGAAATTCAAATTACTTTTTAAGAGAAAAGTTATTATATAAAATTAACACAGGAATATTTTTAATCTTTTCATTATACAAATTATTTTTTTCTATTTCTTTATTTAGATTAATATCATAATATTATAAATATAAATGCTATTTTTATATATGCTGTTTTTCTATTTCATTATAATTTTGATACCGATAGAGATTTATATAATCATCAATGAAAAATATCCTTCGAATTATTTTTGTTGGAAAAAAAAAAAATCGATCGTTTTTTTCATGACAGTATACGAAATGTCTAGCTCTGATCTAACCTGAAATACCGGGCATTGTTGACATTATTCTGTTTGCTAGGCTTATTCCAATTTACTAGGCTCACAGTAATACATTGTAATGTTACTTGAAAAAACATTTTTAACAACTCTTCAATGGATTTTACTCTATCTTAGTTTTATTCCTGTAAGAAAAGATGAGGAAATTCTCTGTAAATTGTTTCGCTTTATCACAATTATCATTCCTTATGTTTTGGTTCAAACTACTATACTCTGATTTTTTCATTTTAGTTAGTATTCTACTGATCTTTGATATCCATACATTTGTTGGAAGGGATATTTTCATAATTATATTAAAACAAGTATCTGTTGTCGATGAATGAATTATCTCAAACTGAAAAATTAGAATATACATCGAATTGATAGAAATGCTTTATATATGGCCAATTTTTTTCAGCAAATACGGAAACAAACCTCAGAAAAAGCTAAAAAAAAAGGGAAATTTAAAAAATTGTTTTCAAAATTCATCAACCACCAAGGATGGAATGCATTTGACTTTTCTGACTTATATGCTATTTGCAATTTCTTCGCATTTAAAATAATAATTTTTTCATGAATTTGCAGGGAAGAAAAATCGTGTTAATTGACTTTTCGTCTCTAAATTCGGACAACTCAGATGATACGTTGATAATTGATTCAAGTGATATGCTGATAATAAAATGATATTATTTACATAAAGAGATTTGCTATCACCGAAACTGTCTTTTGCTAACTATAATTATCAGCGACATTAATCATATTTGTTCATTTATTTCAAGCCAATAATATTGTCGAGTTTCAGAAGTACAACTTGTTGATAGATATAACGAATATATGACAATAACAAATATATAATAATAACAGCAAATCAATAATTAAAAATAGAAATTCAAGATTCAAAAATAAAAATATCCTCTTTTTTTTTTTTTGGTTTTTTGCATCTTAACAGACAACTGCTTATAGTAACCAAATATAATCTATGTAGCTAGGATGGAATTGATTAATTCAATTGAAATGATTCAGAAGATAGGTCGTTTTTGATTTGTTAAAAAACTTTTCATTTCATTTTCCATTTGAGAAAAAAATCGTCGAAAAACTTCTTCACAAGCAATTAAATTAATCTTAATTATCTCACTCTTCAATAAATTAATTAACAGAAAATCCAAAAACACTTGGAACTTTGAGTTTTCCCCTTATTTTCACGTTTTTCATTAAGTTTTTCTTCAATATTCGTCAATATATCGTAACTTACTGATAGTTCATTGTCCATTTGATTGTAATAATTGTACACTTCTTGAAGAACTTTTGAAATCTGCAACATAAAAATTATTTCAAATTCTAAAAAACAACTTTTATTGAAATATTACATATCTATTATTTTTTTAATTTTGATCAAAATAATTCAAAAAAAAAAAAGAAAGAAAAAATTCCATTGAAAATTGTTTGTAGCTTGAGAAATTTCCTTCATCCTGATGTTTTCCTGATTTTAATTCATTAAGAACAAAAATAGGGTGGAATAATTTTTGATACAAAATTATTACTAAAAAATAAATTAAGTTGATTAATTAATTATTGCTAAATTATGCAGTAATAATTCAACAATACGGAAATATTCTCTTTGATAGATATCATCTTTTGATCAAAATAGCAAATTAGCGAAGAATTAATTAATTATTATCAAATATTTGAATAATAATCCATTAATATTCACATCTTTCTTTTTAACATATTACCTCATTGACTAAATTTCTAATTCTGTCAATATGCTGGAACAGATGGATATTGTCGCCAAAATTGTCAACATCTAAGATGTTCTGTTCAATTTTATGAATTCGAATTCGTATAATTGGTAAATGATGCCATTTATTTAATGCATTTCGTTTGTTCACATCTTTTTCCATCACAAATGCATTTCCTTTTATTTTCAATGCTTCCAATTGCTTAACTGCTTCATCAAATTCAAATGTTTGATATACATCTTGAAACTGCAAATACTTCACGATTCTTCAAAAATCATTCCGATATTTTATAAAAATCATCCAGTATTTTTACATCTTATCGATTACATATTTCTTTTCTCAAAAAAAACAAAATTTATGAAAATAGCAATCAAAAATTCCCACTTAAAAATCAAAGTATTCGAGAGTACAATTTTACATTACCGGTGATAATTCAAAACTTTCAAAATACATAATCGATTACACATTAATAGTTATTAGCTGTTATTCTTTCATCATGCCATCGTTCAAATGTAAACTTTTCGTTTATTTCTTGAATTTATTTGATTTGTACAAACTCCAATCAAAAACTAAAACCTTTGCTATTTCTTCCTTCCAATCTTTTGGATCGTTTGGTTGTTGCAACCATGCTGTTGAATTGATCAGTAATACTTCATTTTCAATTTCATCAAGACTATCAATTCCCTAAAATATTCATTATTTATTATATTTAATTATCTATCTGTTTGTCTATGTACGTATATACTGGGAGTACTTGAAATGAATAACTGATTAGTAGATAATTAAGTACAATGAATTTTAATTACAATTAAAATTTGAAATATTTATGTGATGTTTGAGCAATTTATTTTCCGATAATCATATGTACTATATTATAGGATAAATTAATATGAATTCGATAATAGCATAACTTAATTTTTTACACAATTTAAAATTTACTGACCATTTTTTGGTCATATTCAAGCAATGTGGCAGTATTCACTCTTTCCTCATCATCATCATCATAATTTTGTTGTTTGTCACGACAAATCAAACATGATGGCTGAAATATTTTTTCACTTTTTACAATCAATTTTTCGATTGCAATAATTTCTTTCACATAAAATATGATTATGGAATAAAAACAAAATATTTTTCCAATTCCTAAAATTGACTGCTAATATTTTAAAATTTTTTTTTTTTTTTAAAATTCTCAACAAAAACTACCATTCGTACTGTTTGTTCATTTATTTGCCAACAATTTTTTCATGAAATATTACATTTGAAAACAGTTTATTAATCTCAAATTCTTTTCCATTGTCTAATTTCTACGATAAAATTGGAAATTTTTAATTAAATTCGAAAATTTCACCTGATTTTCAATTTTTGACGCTGAAAAGTCCTTATTGGTAGTTTGTTCCATTTGCTGAGCAACAAAATGTCCAATAAATGTAAAAAATATCGATATTTGGAAATGGATGGACATTTTTGGAAGTGAAACTGGAAATGGGTTTTTTTTTTTTTTTTTCTGATCTATCAAAGACTTCTAGTTAATGATTCGAGAAGCAATATATATTCTCAAAGTTTGATAATTAACAATTTGTATGCTTTGGTGATAAGAGAAGAGAATCAAATGAAAGAATCGTTGATAAGACTAAAATTTGTCATTGATTTAGTTTTCAAATTCAAATTTGGAAAATTTTGTTGAAAAATTGAGTCAATGAAAAAATTAACGTCCCAATTAAGATACATAAAACAATTCATTTATTTTCTTTTCTTTCACTTTCAACTTTCATCCTTTTCTCCTGCAACTTTCCCGGTATATTCTGATAATGAATATATGATTGAACGAATAGAATGACTTGTTCATCTTATTAATGAACCAACTAAAAGGTCAAATGCAGAAAAAAAAAAAGTTGACAATGCGAGGTCATCAAGAATCGATATTAGCCGTAACAGATGGTTGCAGTAATGTATCATTTGTCCACTTCGATCACAATCTCCAAATGACCAAGGAAGAGAATGAAAAGAAGAAGAAGCAGAAGAGAGAAAAAAAGATAGAAAGAAACAAGAATGACCTTTTACCCTTTTAATGAATATATCGCCGGTTGTTGACCTTTACTTTTCAAAATCTATATTGCATTATACGAATCATTTTTCTGAGCTGAAAATATTGAACGAATGTTAAACTAAATGAAGGAATATAAATTTAAATTTAAGTTCAAAAATTATTTAAAACGAAATGGAATCGAGAAAACCCTTGTTTTCCATTGTTTTGATTTTCAAATTCTGATTTGATGTTTTTCATTCAAGTTTTTATTTTTGGATTAAAAATTCACAACAGCCAAAAGATTTGTAGTTTGAAATTTTTTGAAAAATAAAAATAATTTAAAGTGCTATAATTTTTTTGTCATTTCGATTGTGGAAATTGTAATAATTAAGTTCTATAAAATGACATCACTTTGCATAAATATATAATAAATCTTATTCCAAATAATTTTTTTTGGTAATGTAACATTTAAAATGAATAACTGATTGCAAGTTGATTCTTCTAGATTTAAATTTAAATTAATTGAAAAATTTTCAAATGGATTGAGAATAAGTTGTGGGTGAAAGTTCAATCAAGGAAATGTTGATCTTGAATGGAAAAAAACTTAGTTTAAAATCTACAAAAAATTAATTTAACATTTGATTTTGCATTATGAAAGAGATTTTGCTAAAACTTCTGTTTACTGTTTATTGAAATATTAATTCTATGATAATTTCATTAAATCTCCTATTATTTCTATTGATGACGAATCGGATAATTTTAATTTAAACTATTTCAGTTTATTTTTTATTATCACAAGTAAATTTGTATGAAATCTCTGTTTATTTATCTTTTCATAGAATGAAATTCATCATCTTTATAATCTGTAACATAATAATGCAACCTAAAATTAAATCTAATAAATCAAGTTAAATAATAATTTAATCAAATATTACTGAATGCAATTATTTCATTTCTATTCCATTTAATGTTCATTTATATTCATTGTTATCATTTTGACCATTTTAAAATTTTTTTTTCTTTTTTTTTTACAAATCTCATATATTTTGAATTTGTTTTCAAGTATTATAGCAAATAAATATAGGAATTTGTCAATTTTCACTTTTATTAAATTTCCAATTATTTCCATCCTAATAGTTTTCTAGGAAAAGTGTGGGTTAAAGATCAATCTGACAAAATATTCCATTTAATTTAGTGTTTGAATCAATCATTAATTAATTGTCTCGTATGATCCAGCTAGATGGCAGTATTCTTGCATCGCAAGAAGAATTCTATTTTTGCCTGATATCATAAAACTTTAAAAAGTTATTTAAAGTCATGCTATAATTAGATTGATAGAAGAAAATGAGGTGGAATCGAAATATAAATCATAGGCATAAGCTTTGCTGATTAATTAAAATTTAATACAAAACAGAAAATAAGAAGAAATTATGCCAAAAAAAAAAAAAAACACAATTATAGTAAGCCAGAAATGATATTTAAACTAAATTCAAGGAGTTCAGTTCAAAATGATAAATTTAATTAACATTCGGCAATTCGAAAGAAGCAATGAATGAGTAATAAATGAATTAAATAGTTATTTGAAAGAAGCAAAAAATTAAAAAACATGGAAGGATATTGCTATAATCTTCTTATCAATTTTAAAAATATGCATCGCTTGATGAATTCGAATCTTTTTAAAATTGATGCCATTTTTTTAAATTATTTTTAAATTATCAATTTTCAAAACTTTCCGAAAACTTTTATTCAGAAATTTTTGTTTAGAAAAATATTTCACTCATTCATGTAATTCAAATATGGCAAATAAATACAACTACATATTTCAACAATGAAATTCATTCAAAAATTATCCCATTTCGAAATATATTTCCTTGAAGATAATTAATGATTTCCATTCAACCGAAATTGAAATTAAGTTCTTTATTGTCTGAAAAAATAATAAATAAGAGAAAAAAGTCAAATCCTCTGATTATGCATATTGTTGTAAGTTTATTTCTAGCCAAAACTTGAAACTACAATCTATTTGTCTTTCTATCAAAGAAGATTCAGAAGATTGAACTTTCCGCTATCAATGAAATTTTAAAAAATTCAAGTCAAATGATGCATTGAGGAAAACATAAAATTCATTACCTAATAAAACTTATTAGTAGAAGGAAATTTTGAAACGATTTTCATTTTCTAACATTCTAATTAAAATTATTTAAATTGTAAATATATGTATAAATGAATTTTAGTACTATTTATCGAAGAAAAGGCATTTGTTAGCACTTCTGAAACAAACATCTTGAAAAAATAATCAATAAATATAACTACATTACTAAATAGAAACAAAGAAACTAATCAAAAACTTTATATTTAAAACTTTTTCTTTTCAGCATAAATAAATCGTGAAAAAAAAAAGAAAACTTTTTCAATGAAGCGATAATTAGCATAAAAAATAATTATGATTTGAAGAAATTGAAACAAACATCCGAGATAAATGATTCCTAATAATGAATGAAGGATGCATATCAGAAATCCTATCGCAGTTGAAATAAGAAATGCTCGTCTGATAGATGATGCTGTACTTTCGTATTCTAAATTGAAATCAAAATTTAGGGGACAAAAAATTAAATTTGTTTCTAAAAAACTAAAGATTATGGAAAAGTTAAAAGTTTTACAGAGTTATTCGAAGCTTTTGATTTCATATACAATTTGCTATAAATTTTAGAAAAGATAAGAAATATACATGCAATTTTTTAGTTTTCAAGTTTTACCATTTTCTATTTTTTTTTTTTATTTTTATTATAAATGATTCATCACGAAGTTATTGGTAGTAATATCATTAAAATCTAATATTTAACTTCATTAATTTTAGAAGGATTATTAGGAGAGTTAAAGTGTATTTCGTTTAAATGAATGAATCCTCCCGATCAGTACTTGCTTTAGATCAACAGATCACTCGAATCAAATAGATCAACGGATCATCCGTATTAAATAGATCAACGGATCATCCGTATCAAATATTATATCAAGGTGAATTCATTTTCATAACAATATATGCACTTTTATTACCAAGATTTGCTATTTCAAAGAAAAATTGAATACTAATTTTGATGGCACAATATTTCGTTTATATTTTTCAAAAAATTACCATAAACAATAATGAACTGATCACTTTCACCTTGTCCTTGTTTCTGAAATAATAAAATTTTATAGATTTTCAGAAATTTCTTTTTTCAATTTCTCACTTTAATTATATTTTAATTTGTTTTTCTAATGTATATTGATTTCGAGAGCGAAAAAAAAAAAGTTTATAGCAAAGTTGATTATTATAAATAAACTTTTTATATATTGTTCATTCAATTTAACAAATATTTCAATAAAATGTAACAAATATAAATAATTTCATTTTGACAAATTTACGTTTTGAAAAAGATATCATCTCTTGGTGATAATTATCAAAATAAAAGAAAAATATGATATTGTTATCAGCATTTCATGTTGACAAATTATTTGCATATCAAAAGCTCTTGCGATTTTTGATTCGTTATTCTTATCATCTTACCACATCTAATAATTTACTACCACTTCTATACTCATTATCCATTTTTTCAGCATCTTTTTTCCTCAAAATAACTTTTCGTCTTTGTTCGCCATTTTTCTTATCAGCGATTGCTTGATCAATAACTGATAGTTGTTTGCTCGACAAAATTGGTGTCACAGGTACACTATCACTATCAAATTTTGGCTCAGCTTTATTTGGATCCAAAATTTCATAATCATCAGCCATTATCTAAAAATTTCAATTTAAAAATTTTCTAATCTAAAAATTCCATCTTATTATGTGAAAATTTTGTAAAATTTTCTAAACAAATTTCTCCTAATACTAAAATATCACATTGTTTATTATACTTAAAAACATTTTGATATCATTTTAAGTTTCAATATTCCAAATAATAATTAAAATTTGATAAGTTTCAATAATATCCTTTGTTTGATTTGCTTATATAATGTATAATATTTCATAACATATCAGTATAAGATGTAAAAATTAATCATTTTTATGATTTCTGATATAGGGGATTGTTAAAGTCTTTTAGATCAAAAGATCAAATATAATTATTTCATTTCTAAATTATTCTCTCAAAAGAATATTAAATCCACATTTCATGCGAAAATATTTATAATATCCTTTATAACATTCCAACTTATCAAATACTTCAAAGTGCTTCAAATAATATCCTCTATTTCGTTGTTTAAAGTGTCTCCGTCCTCTGTTATTTCCGTCTTTAACAGAAATTCAAATTATATATGTTATATGCTCTTACATATAAGAACTTAAATTATTTTAATTTGAATAATAATAAGTTGGAAATGATAATAGGAATAAATTTAAAAATTTCAAAAAATAAAACGAAATTAAACTTACCTTTCAAACTTTTTCTCTCAATTAATTCACAAATTAAACCGCATCTAACTGATGAATGCAATCAAACAAATGTTTTTTTCATTTTTAACTTCTCATTCATTTTTTATGCAAACCAATAATTATGCAAAATTAATTTTAATTTTTACAATACATAAGTTATGTGTAACATTAGAAGCATTATCGATTTGGAAATTATTCATCAGCGTAAATTCTGCTAGATATGTGATTTCTTTGTCAGTCCAACATACGATTAGGTCACATAAAGGTTACGTGAAGTCCCGTTCATTTTAGAAATTGCTAAATTCCATGCGAAGCTCTTAAAGTGCTATCAAAATAATTTCATCAAAGATCTGAATAGATAGAACTTCACTGAAATACATTCCAAACTTGATCAAAGTCATGGGGCCCAACTTGTTAAGGATTTCAAGCAATGGTCCTATTGAGATTTCAGAATTTCACCTTGTCTCTTTTATCTAATCGGGAAGAGTAGAAGTAGTATTTGTAGTGCCCCGCATCTCGTTATCTTGATAGGCTGTCCCGGGATATCTTGGATGCTTATTTTCTTCTATACCTATAATATATTTATGCCATGGATAATCAATTGTCATCGGCAGTTATGCCTCCCGAATATGACGAGGAATTAAATCATTTGGTCAGATATTATTATTGTTTCATTTTATTTTTTATGAATCACTCTACTAAACGGAAAGTAGAAGAAGCATTACATATTAATAGCGAATAGTTCTATATTTATCTCTTTTTTGTAATGTTTAGAACTTTACAGTATTTTTTTTTTTTTTGTTTGGATTTATTTTTCACGAGTATTTTCTGTCCTTTTATGAAATAATTAGGGTCTCTTGCTTAAAGTGACAAGAGTTTTTCATAAAAATTTTTTATAAAATAAGCAGATTGGACTTTTATGAAAGATAAAAATATCATTTTCGTGAAATGATCACGATATCTCTTTTATAAAATGACCAGAATATTTTGCTGATAATAACGTAACTGAAGCTAAGCTTACTTCTTTGTTTGTTTTTCTTTTTTTTTTTTCTTATTAGTTCTCCAAAAATAATGTCAGTTATTAATTAGAATTGTTCTAACTTACTTGGAACTAACTTACTCATGTTATGGGAATTAATTTTTTCCCTACTTAATTGAATTCGATTTTTCTTATTAATTTAGCGGAGTATTATCTATTTCAGTTTTTTGTCAGTGATACTCTTGTACAAAATGGTAATGGCATGGAAAAATCTACTTTACGTAAGAGTTTTTATAATATCTATAAAGCTTTCGTTGGAAATCGGCAGAATTTGATCAATGAATTAAGGAATATTGCAGATAAGGTGAGTGTATATGTATATTCTGGAATGAAGATTTACGATTTGCTACAAAAGTGAAAAGTGGCGTAATGTGAAATACATAATCTTACATAGTTTTACTTTTGGAGGTAGAGATATTGTTATACTTTAAAAAGAGAGATCATTTAGAATGAATTCACGATGATAAGTTTTCTATGAAAGTATTGAAATTGCTAATATTATTAGCACTGTAAGGAGCTAAATGGAAACTGAGAGAATGAATTTAATATTTCTGACTCAAAACTTGTTTGTTTTGTCAACTTAAATTGCCGAAATAATGCCTTTATTGCTTACTAATTGATCAAATAAGATCAGTTCCTTGTTAGCAGTTATTTAGCTTATTTCTTTTTTTTTTTTTTTCTTTTAGTGATTCCCAGTTGAAACTACTTTTTTACAGTCGATACATGTTAAAAAGCGTTGTACTGTTTCTACAATAGCTGGAAGTTCAGTTGGTATTGCTGGTGGTACCGCAGCGATTGCTGGAACTGTTGTATATCCACCATTACTTCTCGGAGGTTTTGGGATCAGTTTCATGTTAGACTAATAAATAAATAGTATTGATGATATAATAATATTAAGCATGTGAATCAGTTTTAGAGCTTTCTGTCTAGGACTGGTTGTTGCTGGACTTGCTACAGCTTCAAATTTGGGGACGCAGTTGACCGAATTCATGTTTTTTCGAAATATGGTAAAAAAGGTGGAATCACTGTCAAAATATGATATCGCATTGATGCACGATATTGAAGGAATTTATCAGAATGCACTGAATTCTAACTTGGTTAGTTGATTGCACATTAAATAAAGAGAATAAAAATTCTAGAAATATTCCGAGTCTGCAGAAAATTTTTGAGATTTTCCACTTTAAAAATCTATTTTGCAAATTTATATGAGTCATTTTTTTCTTTCTTTTTTTTATAATCCTTCATTTTCGTCAACTAAACAGAGAAGCTTCCCGCTATTCTAACATTCACGTGAGGCATTTCAAATTTTTTCATGTCAGAGGTCAGTTTTGCGGTTATGCTAATTCCCCTCCCCATTATAGTTTATCATTCTAATTCATTTCTGCATAGTTTTTTTCTTTTAGTTTGAAGCAAACGAACGATCTGATGGGACTTATAAGACCATGGATACCGCAACAAATGATCTCCCATCACTGGGACTTCAAATTGGCGCTGGCAGTGCGAAAAGTGTGACCGCTTTAGGCTTACGAAGAGTTGGAATTCAAATGGTAACTTATCTTTTTTGGATCTTAACTAAATTTTACAACTGTTCTATGTTCAAGCTTAAAAACTTTTCACAATGGAATGATAAGTTTATCAGTTATAAAATAGAACGCAATCTTGTAGAAAATTGTATTGATATATTGAATGCTAACGAATGTTGTAACTCAAGCACTAGACCAAATTTCCTGGAAGAACTTCTTAAATATATTTGAAAAAAAATTGCAGACTGAGATTGGTAGTACTCTGATTCGAGGCGTTGCACGCGGTGCCATTGGAATTGGTGTTATTATTGATGGTGTAACGATATTTCTTTCAGCGCGTGACATAGCAACAGGTTGTTCGACAAAATTTAGTGATTGCCTAAATAGTCTTGCTGATTTCAAAGAAAAAGAACTAGAACAAATTATGGCTAAGATTGATTTCAGTAATTTGCTCATAGAAGAATAAATTATCTTGGGTTTTATTGTAAATTTGTTTTTCAACCTCTTTATGTATATTTTGTGCTAATATGTTTGTATTATATCTATCATTTATATAAGTATTGAATTTTCCTGAGCTTTTGACAATTTTTTATGAATTTGAGAAGTGCTAATCATAATTATTCATCACATTTATTAGGAAATCAAAAGAGAAGCACGGAAAAAAATTTTTTTTTCGAATTTCGAATTCTGATTAAAATTCTATTACTTGTATAGTTTATTAACTTGCACAGTTTCTGGACAAAATTTGATATCGTTATTACACAAAAATGATAACAACTAAGCAAAATGTAAGACGAAATGAATATATGATACAATTCAATAAAATTCAAGTGGTATACTCTCCAGCATAATGGAATATTTTTTTTTGTTTTTACTTTACAACAAACGACAAAGCGTTCAACGGGATAGTCGCTCCAAAAAAGACTAGCTTGAAATAAATTAGTTGCTATGAACAATTGTTTCATGCATTCAGAACATCAATTTATTCATCTTGGAAATGAAATGAAAAAAAAAAAAAAGTGAATTAATAAATGAATACGTAGAAACTATACGGCACTAACTACAATTATGCAGTCAATTGTTCAGCTAAGCAAAGATTAGCACTATCTGAAATCAGAAAATCTACACTGGGGAAGCGTTAAATTTGCAAAATCGAGTTTAAAGCACAATTTCAAGAATTGAATAAGTCAATCATTTCATAAGAAGAAAATAGAAACAGAAGAATACAGATAATTTTTTTAAGCATTTTTTTCTATGTGAAGAATTACTAATTACTTCGCTCACATTATTTTGCATGCATAGAAATGTTCAACTCTTCACTGTTCTGCATGCACAAGAATATTCGTATTGTACGCATGATAATATTTTTTTTTCTTTTGCATGCAAAAAGACTGTATTCTCAATAATATTTAGCTCTATACTATTCCATGTATGCAGAGAAATATTTTGAAGAGATTCATATTTTGCAACAAGTATGGTAGTACTGAATGCATGAAGAAAATGTCGCAAATGAAGTAGGACGTCGTAATATTTGCTAACAATAGCGATCTCGATCTCACTGAAAATAAAAACAGCACAATTCCATCCGAATAACAGATTTATTAGCAATACTTACCTTCCGTTTCTCTCGCGAGAAAAAAAAAAAAAAACCCATACCGCAAGGTTGAGATTCAAGATGCGAAACAGTTTGTTTCACATTTTTACCTTGTCGGTTGATAGTTGCAGATTTTCATAATTATTTTGTTTGTTTTATGTTTCGTTGGAATTTCGGTTAATGTGAGTTACGACTCAAATTTAGGACAGTTTAAATCATACAAATGATCCACGTAATATAAGGTTTCAAGGATCAGTCTTTTAAAAAATTCCGAAATACAGTTCCATTTTTGAAAAAAAGTTTGAAAAGATCATGCTAGATGTCGTAAATAGAAATAATTGAAATGAAAATATTTTACTTTTGGCGTGCCTGATTCATTGTACATTATTGATGATAACAAAATATATGAGATAATGCTGAATTAATGGTGATCAAATACAACCGAATTGAAAATCAATTAATTATAATTACATACTATTAGATCTAAAAATTAATGCGACACAGCTGTAAATAATAGAGTAGGGTATTAACTGGGATAGAAGTAGAATAAAAATTTGTTGATTACAGGATGTTGAAACGAAAAGAGGAAACATTGGTGGATTCAACAAATTCCTATGCTGGTGATGGAAATGAAAGCACTTCTGAGTTAAAGAAGATCAAAAGTAAATGTAGCATAGTAATTGTTAGGCTAGTCAATAAAATTTAGAATTTGTATGTCAGTAAAAATTCATAACTAAGTTCTTTGAGGAAGATATATTATTACTATTGCAATTATTATTACCATTCCTATTATTATTATCATTATTATTAATTATTCATTACTATTATTATTATTACTTTACTCTCATTATCGCCGCTATTATTATTACTATTATATCTTGTTTTATTACATGCCATTTTATTTTCCTTTACTGATTTTTTTTATTTTAATTTCAAATTAACCTTTTTTTGAACAAGTAATTGGATATACTATGCAAATTGCAGAACTTCCGTATGAAGAAACATATCTGCGTTCAATACCACGCGCTGTTCAATACGAAAAATCGTTTATGCACAGAGATACTATAACTCATGTTATCGCAACTGCGTGTGTTTATTTTCTCTATATTTTTTTTCTGAATTCCGTTTCAATTCGTTTAAATTTTTTCCTTTAAACTAATTTTATAATACTTTCTTTAGTTATCATTAAAATATGTAAGTCTAACAATAGCATACATTCGTGTACTTTATGAGCTAATAATGGCAATTAATTTTTTTTTTTAAATACTGCACTCGTGTTTTATCTACTAATTATTTGTAGACTAAACAGTTTAATTAAAATTAACTCATTTGTTTTAGAACAAATTTCATCATAACAGCAAGTACGGATGGACACTTGAAATTTTGGAAAAAAAAGCATGGTGAAGGAATTGAATTTGTCAAACATTTCCGCTGTCATCTCCGTTAGTTTGAAATTTATTAAGCAATAACAAACTCACTCAAGTTTGCAATATTTGTAATTAGCATCGGAATTTGTATGATGTTAGCAAACTTTTCGTTTTTCTTTTTTTTTTTTTACTCTTATTTTTTGTTTCGTTTGCAATTACACAATGAAATAATAGCCGTGTGCAATCAGTTCATTTCTCAAAAGTGACTTCAAGATTATCGGAGTGTTTTAAGAAGCTAGATAAATGAACTAGCTATATTTTATGATTATCCAAGTATATCTCAGATGTGAGGTTGGGATAGAACTGATTTTAATATTGGTTTTATTATTATGAGTAGTTCAAATGTTCTGGATAGATGAATGGCGTTATACCTCAGCAATTATGATCATTGTTTTGGAAAATAATCTGCAAGTTTTAAGGAAGTATTAAATTTCATTTTACAGATGCTTTCTCCCACTTGACGATCAATCACAACGGAACGTTAATGGCAACGGTTTGTATGCAAGACAAATCAGTGAAAATATTTGATATACCCAATTTCGATATGATTAATATGCTTAATACGGAATTTGCTCCAAAAACTGCTGCATGGATACATCAGGGTTAAAAATTCATAATTAGTATGATTTGAGTTATTACTTAGTGATTCTCTTTTGAGTTAAAGTTTCTTCATTTTTAGATACATTTCTCTTTTTCTTCTTCCACTAGTTTAATCACTAGTCTACTGGGTGAAGAACTAAATATTGAACCAACTTAGTTCCTAAATAATCAAGTCGTTGAGTAAATTTTAGTTATTTGACTGAAATTTCAATGCAGTGAATTTAGATTTCATTGATAATTGCAGGAAATGATGTTATACAGGCATTAGCTGTATCAGACTCGGAATCTGGAAAAATATATATTTATGATGGCAAAGGCGAAGATAAACCAATTCATGTTTTAGATAAAATTCATTCAAATCCTGTGAAATTTATTGAGGTATTTCGTTTTATCATTGTATTTAATCTAATCATTTATTGAAATTCGAAAAACTTTTTGAAACTAATGGAAATATTTTTACTAATCATGATTTTAGAAAATTTTGTATGTATTATATTTTTAGAAAGTTTCATACATATCCATTTACTTTAATATTTTAGTATAATCCACATTTTGATTGTGCGATTTCCGTTGATGAGAAGGGAATGTTGGAATATTGGTCCGGTCCGAAGCGTGAATATCATTTCCCAGATAATGTGAAGTGGACGTATAAAACGGAAACTGATCTTTATGAATTTGTTAAAGTTAGTGAAAATCTTTATTCTTCGTTTCGATCTAGCCAATAGTTTCGATATTCTATTTTTTTTAATGAAATTCCGAGCATACCATCTGCATTGTATCAGTTTTATTTCTCTGTATTTCTTGATTACTTAAATATGTTTCTTCGATATGATCCTTAACTTATTTGTATTTATGATATTTATACTTATGAATCATTTTATTACTACGTTTTGTATCAAAAGGAATAGTGAATGCGGATTAGCATTAAAGTCTTTTTATATTTTTCATTAGCTTTTAGAATTTTTGTCTAGAATTGAGGATTTTGGGATTGTATTTTTCAGATTAAGGCACCGCCACGTTGTTTGGTAATAGCACCAAGTGGGAAATCATTTGCTGCAGTTGGAGCAGATCGACGTATCCGAATATTTAGTTTCGCTAGCGGGAAATTGTTAAAAGTCATCGACGAAACATTACAGTTTTATGTTGATCAAGCTACAGTTAATAAGTATGTTTTGAGTGGAGAATCAGAAGGGAGATAATGGTAAAGAAAATAATCAGTAGTCTAAAAATTATGATGTGACTGTTACAAGTTGTTCGAAGTTTGATTTAATTGTATATTAATTTGTGCTATTTTTATAAAACATAGAAATGAATTATAATAGCATAATGGGCATGATTTTTTTCTTTTTTCTTTTTACAATGAATCAAAATCATTTTCTCCTTCATACCTTCCTAGTGCAAAAGAGAAATGATCATATATCATCGAGATACGTTGAAAATATCTTAGAAATAGTAAGTCATATATTTCTGCAATTATGAGATTCCTAGAACATCGCGTTTATTGCATGAATTATGAATATCTTTAATAGTCCTCGATTATTATATCGATGTTCTAGGAAGCTAAGTGTTTATAAAACTAATAAATTGTGAATCGGCTTCGTGCTGTTATAATTCATTTCTGTTTCCAGAAATTATGGCTTACAAAATATGGAATGGAATCGACGAGTTGCATTGGAAAAAGAGTTGGATCGTGATGAAAATACTTTTCAGCATTTATCGATTTGTTTTGATGAAACTAGTAATTTTCTTATCTATCCCACACCAATTGGGATCAAAGTAATCTTTTCGTGTGTTTTCTCTGATTTTCTCATTTTATTCTTTTTTACCAATAAAAAATCTGGTTTTCATCAATAGAAAATGAATAGACATTGAAAATCCGCCTAGTAAATTCTATTTCATTAGGTTTACAACTTATACACCGATGAGATAGTTCGTGAAATTGGCAAAAATGAGAATATGAGATTTTTGGGTGTCTCACTTTGCCGTGCTGTACCGGATTTCAAGGAGCAGTTGCAGGTTACCAGTCATTTTTGTTTCTGAATTATAGTTTAATTTCTTTCTCTTTGCATCCAAACCTACAAAAAGAGAAAGATTTAATTTTTCTTGATCGAAACTAATTTTATGGAGGAACTTAAATGATGAAACAGTCGTTTTTTAATTTTTTTATTTTATTTATTCCAAAAAGTTCTTGCTAATTTAAGAAAACTTACGCTTATGGCATGCTTATATATATGAAATGTTTGAATTTTTGGAGTTTCTTTTCATTTTATTTCATTACAGGGAGCAGCAGCAACAATTGATGCTATGGCTGCAGCAAATCCAAATCTAAAAAAAACAGAACCTGACCCTATGTTGGTAAGACTTTTTAACTTATTTATGCTGCCATTCTCATATGATATTGTTTTATTTGAAACTTTCTTTAGGTTGCTTGTGCATACCGGAAAGGTAGATTCTATTTATTCACCAATGCGGAGCCTTTTTCAACGGATGAAGGTGATGATATAGATGGCACTGGCATGGGACGAGATGTTTTCAATGAAAGACCCAGAAAAGAGGATATTATAACAGCTGTTGAGGTATTTGCAATTATTAACTAGATTAAGATGTTTATTGGGGTCGTTAATTCTTTTTTTGTTTATTTCTTCAGAAGTCTATTTTTAGACAAAATTTATAAAATTTCTAATTTTCAGAGTGATACAATTGACAGTAAAGTAACGGAACATGCAGTAATACATACCTCATTTGGTGACATACATATAAAATTATTTCCTAATGAATGTCCGAAAGCAGTGGAAAATTTTTGCACACATGCAAGAAGAGGATACTACAATGGTCAAACATTTCATCGCGTAATTAAAAGTTTCATGATTCAGGTAATTTTTAAATTTTTTTTTTTTTGATTTCATATAATTTCGGTTAAAAAGCATGTGTCATTTTGAGTAATGAAAATAATTAGAAAAATTAAAAGTAATATAGTTGTCATTGTTGACATCATTAATTCGATAAGTTCCAAAATTATTGAATTTTTTATAACCATAGCGAGAAGTACATTGAGAAAAAAACTAGAGTCTTTATTCCTTTAATTGGCTCTATGGTCATGAATTTTAGTCTCATCATCATTATTTTTTTCCTGCTTAATTTTGTTGATCAAGTGTCAAATTTATTCGTTTTTTACTGAAGATATTTTTAGACCGGCGATCCTACTGGTAAAGGAACTGGTGGTCAGTCCATTTGGGGTGAAGATTTTGAAGATGAATTTCATCCCAAACTCAGACATGATAAACCTTATATGGTTTCAATGGCAAATGCAGGCCCGAATACCAATGGATCTCAGTTCTTTATTACAGTTATTCCTGCTGATTGGTTAGATGGCAAGAATACTCTTTTCGGACAGGTTTGTGTCTTTATTTTTAATTTAAGAAATAAAAATCCTTAAAATTTCAAAGTGTTTTAGTTTTCTGAACTAGATTCTAAAGATTCAAAGATATAGGTATTAATTCTGCTTTTCTATATTTCATTTGAGTATTAATTCTGCTTTTCTATATTTTTGTTACTTTATTATAAATGACTTTATTTTTATTATGGTTATTATCAGCAGTGGAAGTCGTTGTGTATAGTTTGGAATTTTTCTCGAAATTTTTACATCGATCTATAAAAATTATTCACAAAAATTTTCTCAAAATGACAGTTTGCGAACAACTAGTATCTTTCGTATTATTAATAAGGCTAATAAAAGCTAGTTATTGATCTGTTTGAAATGTTATTGATTTAGGCCATCATTTTTGGTTTTTCAGGTAACAGAAGGTTTTAATGTGGTGCAAAAAATTAATCTGGTGCCAGTATTTGAAAAAAGCGGCCGACCAAAACAAGAAATAAATATTATTTCCATTACATTGAAGTAAGCATATAGGTTGAGATTGTTAATAGCTTCTGATAATGTTGCTGACACTTTGTATTTGGCAATAATTTAAATCTTTTGATGACACTTAATATATTTGTTCTGATAAATATTCGTGAAATGAAGCTATAAATATCTAACCACTCAGTTTTGTGTTTCTTTTGTTAAAGTGTAATTATTTTCCAATGTTGTAAGGTAAGAAAAATTGCAAATCTTGTTGCCAATGCTTTTTTTTTCGTAAGAAAATTCCTATTTAGTTAAAACTATTCTTTGTATGAAAACTAGTTCTGAAATTTTTGTGAGTATTCCTCTAGGATATTTTTATTTTGATATCTTCTATTATTAAACTTAATAATTGTATCATAAACAATCAGTCTGTCAGCCATAAACTAGTTGGTGAATTTTTTCTTTTCTTTGTCAGATATTGCTGTTGCCATGTCCAAAAAACGAGGGATATTTTCTTCGGTAAAGTCTTCTACTTCCACCAAAGTAGTTTCGGATCTTTTCTTATGGTTCTTTTCTCTATTATTGTTCGGTAGTTTAGTTTTCTCTTTTTTGTAATCAGTAACCTGAAATTGTTTACAATTAATGACAGATGAAGTTTTGATCTCTCCTTTCCTTTATGAAAGAGTTACAAATAGCGAAATACACTTAAAATCATAAGATCAAAAAAATTGCAAATTTCACTCTGTTACGATTAATTTTTATTTACCAGTCATTACATATCATTTTACTTTTTAATCATTGAGGATAGATTTCAAATTCTTATGACATTAACGCATTAATGTTGAATTTGTAAAAAAGTTTTTTTTTTTCATCATTTCAGTATAAAAGTTGATTGATATTTATTGTTCCTTAAAAAACTTGGAAATTTTCCCGAAAAATGTCGCTAACTATTAGCATCCATAAACTTGTATGCAAGTATTGCAAAATCTTAATAACATATGCTTTCTTTCATTTTTATATCTTGATAATATAATAATTTTTTTATTTATCCTAAATTTTAAACCAAAATTTACTGTGAACAAGTAGTAACAAAAACATAAGAATCCACTGAATACAAATAATACAGATATAATGATAAGTATGCCAAATGTCTTTGGATCCGGTACTATTAAAGTCATGACATCCTAAATAAAGATCATAAATATTGTTTATAGATTAGTTACGATATCTGAATAGAAGAATTGCCAATTTTTTATGGTTTTATATATTTCCTAGAAAAGAAAAAAAATTATTTAAATATATTAGTTATCATCTGCAAATTATATTCCAATTAATTATTGTATTGTTTTGATTATCTTGATTGTTATAGTTACAATTTTGAAAATTCAAACAATGATCGATATCTTGTTATTTAAAAATTTAAAAAAAAAAAAAAAAAGAAAAGTAGAATCACTTTGAGTACACTGAAAAATTGTGCAACTGAATCTTGTACACCGAAAACAGTATTTCGTTCTCTTTCCGGTATTGTTTCTTGCATAATTTGCGAAATTGATAAATCTGCCATATATAAGCCTGAAAATTAGTTGCATAGATAAATTTTTTAAGCTTGGATTTAAAGCTCTGCAGGGAATCAATGTTTGCATCTGTTATTTGGTGATAGGAAAGTTAAATAATATTATTCAAAGAAAAAAAGTGAAAAATTTATTAAATAAATTATTTAACCATTTATTTTAATCGTCATTTATTAAGAGCTATTAAAAAGAACAAGTTTAAAATGATTAAAATTAAATTTAAACTTGTTTTTCTCTTTCCATATTACCTAATCTTGCTACCGCTATACCCATTAGCAATGTGAAAACACTAATGATGGAATGTCCATTTGATGTCCATGTTGACCAGTCAATATCATTTGAGCCGGTTTTACTTTCATTTTTATTATTAGTGAATATGAAACTATTTTGTAATTGTTGCCACCAAATCTATAACAATTACATAATTTTAATTCTAAAATGAAAATAAGTTCCAAAAGTGCAATTTCGAAATGAGAACGAATTTAGAAAATTTGATTCTGAAATGAGAATCAATTTCGAAAATTTAATTCCGAGATGGGAATGAATTTCAAAAATCTGATCCTAAAATCCTTACTGAGTGATTTATTTAATTCAATCAATATAATGAGAAATTACTAATAATTTTTCTCTGCAAAAATAAAACATGATGAGAGATATTTATCACTTAAACTCATCCATAAAGAGAAAAAATTGAAGAATCCTAATAATTTAATAATTTAAAGCGATATTAGTCACAGATTGCCTTTTTAAATTTAATTAGTTTGTGCTTTTTGCTTGATGAAACAAACATACAGCAAAAGTAATTTCTCTAAAATATGTTACTGGATCGAATGGTGAGCCAGGTAGCCAAATGGATGCAATACAGATGTAGAGAGCCAAGTGCTGTGCCTTAAATAGGACAATTATATGAAATTTGCAAAATTTGGTAAGAGGAAAATTTTTTTTTTTTCATTTCTATACAATAAGTTTCAGTTTGTTTTAAACTGTTTTTAGGGAAATAATTAGAGAAAAAAAAATCAAATTCTTCCATCTCCACCTTTTTTTTGTGTCCAACACTATCTTCAATATTTGATGTAATTCAATGGACTTAAGATCCAATTGATTTAGCATCAAATTCAATAGAACAATTTGATAGTCACTACTATTACTGCTAATAACTTTCAAAAATTCCACACATCTACCATAATCGAAATAAAACTCTCAAAAATTTCATGTAACTTATCATTTTAACCGGAATAAAACGAAAACATACAATCAAGCCAATCAATCCGGATTTTCTTGCCGAAGAATAAGTTTCGATTAAAAAATACAAACATGCACCAATAATACCAAAACCAGACCCAATACTTCTCAAAATGCCTAACCATAAAGCTGATAGTCCTTGTGATTTTGCATATCCGATTGCTATCTGAAAGGAAAAAAAAAGATTGAATTACTAAAAAAAAAAATAAATGCTAAATAAAATTATCGGATGAGTCGATACTATCAATGTTATTTTATTTTATAATTTATCCGTTTGAAATTATATGAAATTAAATTTGAGTTTCATAGAGTCTCGAGCTTAAAAATTTCCGAAATGTGCCAGAATAATTCTTTTATTATTTAGTAATAAATTTTAATTAAAAGTCTAATTTATTTAAATTTAAATAAAAGTTTAATTTATTTCTTGTTTGATTAAAATTTCTTGAAAACAAAAAAAGTACCCCATCAAATCCAAGTACAGTCATGTATAATAAAGTTAAGCCAAATGCAGCTGGAAAAACATTTTGCTGATAATAAATATAAAATAATGTGAACCATTTGCCAACTGTACATTGTATGAAAAAAGGACATTTCTTACAACATTCGATTTTCGTTTCTTCTTCTAAAAAATTTTAATTTCATCAAATTTTTTTTGAATATGATTAAGTGTTATGTTATTTTCTATCATTCAGTTATTCTTTAAAGAAAAATTATTATCAAATTAATTTAATAATGAAATTTTTAGTCAGTTAGAGAGAAATTATGAAAAAGGAAAAGTTAGAAAATATTATACTTAAGGAACGATTTAAAAAAAAAAAAAATTTCATTGTCAAAAAATCGGAAACCTAATGAAAAAGATTTATTCAAAAATTAAATTAAAAAGACGAGAAGTTTGCTATTTTTTTTTTCTAAAAAAAAGAAGGAAAAAAACTAATATGATACGGAGAAATCTTCGTATATGGAATTGATCATTAGATCAATTTTTATCATTATTAATCACTTATCATATTGCTTTCACTAATATATTCTATCAAAGCTTTCTTTCTCTCTCTCTATCTCTCTCTCTCTCTCTCTCTTTATCTATCTATCTATGATATATTTCAATCCAATAAAAAATTCAAATGAATTATTTTTTTTCTTCCCTCAATCTTCCATACTACATCACTAATTTCTAATTAGCGCTGATTTCAGCTGATAATTCTTAATACTTCATTCATTTTCCTGTCTGGAGATAGACGTATTAAAATTTGCTTAAATTAAATTCATTTTCAGTTTCATGCTTAATTACAAGATCAATTTCAATGTCGATTTTAAGCTGAATTCGATTTTAGAATTATTTAATAATTGTAATTTCTTCCATTCTAAAAGTTTTCGACAATAAATATGAATATTCATCATAAATAATTTTCATATTGAACTTTTTAATACATTCTGATACGGATTGCATTGTTCATAACAATAATTTCTTAGCCTTCTGAATCCCGATCAGAAGGCTACCTGTTTAAGTCACGTCGTAGTCAATCAGTGTAGTGGTTATGTGGAATTATTAATATGTTTAAATTAATGATTTTTTTTGCAGATTGCTAAGATATTCAAATCATATTGAAATTAATTAAGTCTTCACTTTTGCTAATTGATTTGAAAAAATTTGATTTCAAATTTAATTTCAAGTTTTCAAATTAAATATTAGCGTAAGGGTATTATCTAATAATTTAAATTTTTGTCTTTTTTGTCTTATTCAAACAAAAATTTATCGTATATAGTAATCAATAATAAATGAATTTGCCGTGTAAGGATGATTCTCGTGTAGCAAGTTCTGGCACAGTTTTGTAAACTTTGATGATAATATATGCTTCCATAATTACTGATAATAAATTCCATATTACAAATATCATACATGCAAAAGGGTAACTAATCGAATTGATAATATAACCAGCTGTAAAAGGTGACACTACTGATGATGACAAATCGATCGTTTTCATCCATGCATTTGCAGCTTAAAAAAAAATAAATAAAGAAATAAATAATAAATAAAATTTAATTAGATTTGGTGACAAAAGTTATCATATTTAGTTTATTTTTGCATATATCTTGCAAAATTGATAATAAAATATAAAAATTATATGTTATTATATGTGTTTACTCTTTACTAAAATGTTTACTTTCTAAATTTCATCATTTTTTATCTTAATTAAATTACACCTTTTAAGATTTAATTAATAATTGTTTAATATTTCAAGTATGCATAATGATTAATAGTTTTTAATTGATAATAAGGATGTTTACTGATTAAACAAGTGATAATAATATGTTGTACCAGATAATGATGATTCGTCCTTTTCAGTTATTACAACAATCCAATCTTTGGTAAATGCCATCTTTTCCATTTCACTTGCTAAACAACCAAGTGAGCAGGTGATTATTGATAAAACAATGCAAATAATGTAGAGAATATGCCATAATAAAGAAATTGACTGAAAATTTGCATTTTAAATAAAATTTAAAAAAACATGGCATATTTGCTAACTTTTCCGAATAATTATTCAAATAACATATTATATGCTAAGAAATAAATTTGTATTAGATATATAACTTAAAAATATATATCAAATTTAAATCAACATATCATAACTTAAATACTTGATTTAATTTAATTCATATGTTTTATTTAATTGTAAAGGAATAAATATGGATTTTTATATTAATACAGAAAAGAAGAAAGGAAGAGGAATAATATTCATAGCAATAGGACACATGGATTAAATTTTTTTCTTTTTATTGCAAAAAAAAAAAAAAAATTATATGGGCAAATTGTCACAATAACCATCTACAAAGCTAATTTTGATAATAAGTGATAATAGTGATACTGATAACAATAAAGATGATGACAGTAATTAGTGGTGATAATTCATAAATGATATCAAATAATCTCATACACCCATCTCGCTGATTGTAATAGATGCTGCGAGCAATGCTGCTGATATTGCTACATTAACATTATTTATAGTCAATACAGTTATTATACCTAAAAATTAGGCATTCAATATTACAAATTAATAGTGACAATAATTAATTAATTAATTAATTGAAGTACAAGAATAATCGTTAAACAAGATTATTTTTGCAAATGAATTGATATTTTCTTTTGTAAAAACCTTAATGATTCGTGATGAATATTTTAAAAATGGAAATTAAATTAGAACTTTTAGTTTAATTTACCATTTTTTCTAGTATGACGATCCATCCAATTTCCAATTACTGAACTAAATGCCATAATGATAATTTCTTCAATTAACTGATTAAAACATACTAATCGAATGCCACCAACATATTCTAATATTAATATTTGTGCAAAAGTCCATAATCGATCACCCTGCGACAAAAATTGATCAAATTCTTTTCTACCTTCTTTTTCAATCATTTTCATTTGAAATTTATTGTCCCAGACTTATTATTATTTAAAATTTATCATTTCAAATTTACTGTTATTTGATATCAATTAGGAACCAAACTTTCTGAAGTAACTTTTCAAAAAGTTCTCAATTTCCTCGAAATAATCTGAACATTTCGCTAAATTTTACTTAAATAATTTTTTCATTCTTTTTTTAATGCAAGTTTTAAAAGCTAACAATGCAAGAGATTGTATAAGCTAAATATAATCCACATAAGTTTGCTGATGGAAACTTATGCCTCCTGTAAATGCAACAATATTGCAAAAATAATATTTTTGATTTTTTAAAAAATGGAAAAGTTAAGTTTAATTTTAAACTTAAATTAAAAAATTATTCATTCTCTCTTCTTTTTACAAATATTTTCGAAAAAATTTAATTTGAAGATTATGTAATATAATACAATGTGCAAATAATTAATGTAAATTAAAGTATACGTAACATCTTTCACCAAATTTTAAGGGTAATTTTTTTATAGTTTCTTCAAGCGAATGTTTTTATCGAATTTTTCTTTTTATATTGCAAAAAAAAAAGGAGGAATTACATATTTTGTCTGATATATTGTAGTAAATTTTGTTTTAATTGTATAAATTTATATTTGAGTTCTTAAAAAAAATCATATGTTTCAGAATTTTGAGGAAAAATCAGAAGTTCGAATTACATTTGTTAAAGGAGGCGCTATTTTTGTTTGCTAGAATTTAAAAGGATAGCAAGGAAGGCTTTACCATTCAATATATTCCTCCAAAAGACAATTTGAGCTGTTTAAATGTGCCGCAACCGAAATCTCTTCATTGCAACCCTCCGTTTTCAAAGTCCTAACAAAATTTGACACGATCACAGAACTAATCACCTTTGTTCATTGCTAGATTGCATGAAGTGCACAACTGCAAGGCAACCTTTTCTCGATTGATATATCAAAGGAATGAATTGCGATTGTTAAACCATTAGCTTTATACTGCAAAAATTATGCATGAATGCGTAATTTATCAATTTCAGACAATAGTTGTAAGCGTCTGATGCATTTGCAAATTGTTCGATGAGCATTTCCATTTCAGTGAGTCCATTTGATTCCAATGTCAGGTATATGAAGCGAGGATGTACTAATTGTATGAACGAATCTTTTGATCCAGTCGGAAAAAGGATGACAAGCAGTGAACTTCAAGTTCAACAATAGCCAACTTCCCATTCTCTCTCTCTTAATCTTGATTTCATAATTTGCAATTTTGATACATAAATGAATTTGAACTCTGATTACAACTAACAATGAAATGCTATCTAATATGCTTACTTCACCAAATATCTGTAACTTCACATATTTGTAATCTGTAATTCTGCTCTCTATCGTACTGCATCCCGCCAGATTTTATAAACATCTAGATACGATGATTTCAGTATCTCAAAACTCTAATTTTGGCCACAAAATTTTATTAAGCCAATAAAGTAAAAAACCAATAAAGGAAGCAGGAAAAGGACAACAGAGACAAGAGAAAAAAAGAAAGGGATAAGGAAAATAACCAAGGACAAAAGAAAAAAGGACCATTACTTCTAATAGCGTTCATTCTCGAATCGGAGCGATAAGCTATAAAAAATTTATACAATGGAATATACTTTTTTTTTTTTTGAACATATGGAAATAAAAAAAAAAAAATTCTCCTTCAAATTTTTCAGTTTGTTCCTTCTTAATGAGATGTCAAAATTATAAATGATGAGAATAACAACAAATCAACAGACATCAAAAATTCAACGAAGTACAAATAACAAATTAGTCATAAATATGGTAGTTCAATATACGTCAAATTTAAGCTAATAGGCTTTTCGTCTCAATATTTCTGGCCTCCACAAGATCGGATGTGTTTCTTCTGTCTGCAAATAAATATTTCAGATAAAAAAAACTACCGTTGTTATATGTCAAACTTATTTTGCACAATCCTTTTTAGATTAACATACCTCACCTAAAAGAAATGGATACATATCAAAATATAAATCCGTGTTTAACACTTTTTATGAAATGAAAACAAAGTTGTTGATGATGATATGCAAATATCAAAAAGAAGTTTGTATACTTCACTTTAAAAAGAAAAATAATTAGCAACCAACAAGTTAATTAAGAGATAGGAATTGTAGTTAAAAGAGAACATACCGCATTTTCATCTTCCTTGTACATTTTGATTGTCTTATCAGCTTCTGCAGTAATTAGTCGAGAACCAGACTGGTCATACGTGAGTGCAAATATTCCAGCTTCAGAATCTATTGAACCAGGCTGAGCTTTCGTTTGTTCACGTTGGAAGCAAAAACCACTCTTCCAATCCCAAAAATTTAAGGAACCATTATCACCTGAAAGTCAGGATATTATTTATTACCAGTCTGCAATTAGGACTTCACTAACTCGAACTTATCCTTTTTTTAGAATGCATGCCGTAAAAATACTATCGGGATAATGATTAATCAAAGAGCTACCTATCACCTTTTTCCAAGTAATGCCAATGCAGCGAAAGGAATATCGAAAATTGTTTCAGGACCACTAAAATTAAACAACAAAACTCACCTCCAGAAACAAGCACACCATCTTCATTACATGCAAGTGAATTAATGATTGCATTATGTCCCGATAAATTTTGGATAAATATTCCTTCCGGACACTTCCATTCTTTGATATTGTCAGCACTCCCAGACGCAAACATGAAGAGTGAAGGATGCAATGTTAAAGCTCGGATACTTTTCTGAAAAAAAAAACGCTGTATCAAAAAAAAATCCATCTTTTGCAGCCAATATGATTTTGGGTAATCGGAAGTGAGATTATCTCATTTCTTATGAATACTTTAGTCACTATGTTATATTTTGTAGCTGTTTGCTAAGCCACTATGTTATATTTTGTGGCTGTTTGCTAATGAATGGCTTGTAGAAGTTATATACACTACTTAATCTATTAACCTCCATTGGTCTACAAAATAAATTTCTTCTACAAATGAAACTAAGTGACAGATCTTTTGCATCAACAGAAAAAACTATAAGGTTCTGTGATGTAATGTTGCATTGGTGCATAAAACTCCCATTCAATTCCATTCGCAGAAGAGATTTATTTTATTTTTTTAAATTACTCGCAGAGCAAAAATTAAATGCATTAGCAAAAATAAAGGGTAAAACAACCTTATGATGCGTTAAGGTGCAAATACTTCGTCCGGCAGCAAGATCCCACAGCCGAATCGTGGAATCATGACTACCAGTGATAACCTGAGGATCGACTTCCTGTGAAATAACTGCTGCTACCGTGTTTGTGTGCCCGCTCAAACAATGAACTTGTGCTTTAGTTCGCATGTCCCAGACCTAAAATTTAATGAATTCGAAAACAAATGCAAAATTTTGACCATTTATTTATAAAAATGCACTACAACTTGCAATGCAGAGTTTATATTGATTCTAAACTTTTTTAGTTTTTAATTTTTTCCAAAATTTTCTGACGAAAAGATTACTCGTGCAGTAGCATCCCGAGCACAAGTGATCAAAACATCAATTGTAGGATGAATTGTAAGATCCTGAACGGCACTTAAATGTCCATGATAATGACGGATGACTTTGTTGTATTCGAGATCCCAACATTTCACCTAGAAACCATGACAAATAGTTGTTAATCGCAAAATCCTTCAAATACATGAAAAGCATCTACTGAAGTTATGCTTATGTCGGCAATAAAATCAAAATTTTTCGTCACAATAACAAGTCAGAAATAAATAAATGGTCAATTCAGAATAAATTTAGCTTACTTGCTTATCTTCACCACCCGTGAAAAGGAACGGATGTCTCCGTGAAATTTTACAGCACCTGACGGCACTTACATGCCCTGTTAATGATAATCGCAATTTCCCGCTTGCAAGATCCCAAATCTATAAAAAAAATAAAAATAACAAAAATTGTAAAAACAACCGACTTTTGTTTTCCATTGTAAAATTAATTTCATGTTTACTTCACGACAAAAAGTCTAAACTGAAAAGAGATATATAAGGATAAAAACCGTTCCAAACCTTTACAATTCGATCTGCACCACCTGTTGCAAACCATTCATTACCAGGCTCTACATCCACACACCTAACCCAACCTGTATGGCCCGAAATCACTCTGAAAATGATAATGCAGACAAAATTGAAAAACAAAATATTCAATAAATATTGATGATAAGGAAAATTAAACTTAAAATAATAATTTTATTTACATGAACATACCTGTATAATTTCCATGGCGCGTGCCACTTGGGTTTTATCATAACAGGAGCTCGAGCAGGTAACACTGAACGCATCGTGTTATCTTCTGAGCGACTGGATACTATTGGATCAGCATTGCCTTTTTCGCTGAACAAATTTCTTGATGTGTAAAAATGAATTAAAAACAAAATCACAAATAAAAAACTACTTTCGGTACTGAAAAATACTAACTTCATAGCTTCTGTTGCACCAGTAGTTATAGCAAGCATTCTTGAGGAACTACTCTCACTAAAACTATCTGTAACATTTGTTGGATTGGTCGGTAATTTCAGCAGCTCTTCTTCCTTTTTCCTCTTCGCTTCATTCACTTCTTTTATAACACTCCCATATTCAGATTTTAATTTTACAGCTCGCCATAAATTATCCCTGGAAGAAAGTCTTATCAAAAACTTCAACAAAAAAGATTGTCACCATCCTATCCTGCATGAAGCCGCATATTAATAACATAATGAGCATTAGTTGCTCAAAAATTTGTTCTGTCATTTAATTATTTTCAAATATCTTTACGAATGGAAAATTTTTTACTTTGTTATTAATATGCTTGACATAATTTCTCATCCACTATATACATACGGAAGTTTTAACTCTTTTTGTGAGTTAATGACCTCTCACTTCCGATCACAATTTCCAAAAATAAAACCTACGCTTCTGAATCCAATTCAGGTAAAGTTCCATAGTCGTGATAGAAAAGATCATGTGTCCGTTTCATCGATCTGAACACTAAATTTAATAGTGCTTTCTGCTGTGGAGTTTCTGGTGCTTCAAAATGTTGCAACGTTGGAGCAGGCTCTGGCCATGTTCTTTGTCCAATTCCGGGATCAGCAGTTCGTTCCATCACCTCTACAGTAATTAATGGTGTAGGGTTAAAAAGTTTAAAAAAGTCGTTTTTACTTATTTCCATGAAACTTCAAAACAAGTGGTAACCTATGGGAATTATTTCTTATGGCCAGTAATGATTAACCTGAAACTTCACAAAACCAATCAGACATCGACATTCCTACTCAGTGTCAATTCAACACTAGATGCTCAAAACAAATGTAATGCTTATAAAAAGCGAATAAAACAGATATTATTCTTTACAAAAATGAATAATTTTGAAAGATCGATCATTCATTTCACAAATCCAGAAAAAATATCGAATCTATCGGAAATATAAAAACTTCTGCCAGAACAGCAAAATATTAATAAAGAGAATTTTCAAACTGTTTTATACAAATTTATTTGTGCAATATGTATAAGCGATAACAAGAAAAAACAGAAAAGAGATAAACTTTCTTGAAATTTTGTGTACAATTCTCCATGTAGCAATCATTTTCTACTTAACATTATAACTAAAAATACTTTCACCAATTATCCATACCCTATTATCGACTTCTAACAATTGTGAAGGAAATTGCAAGATTTTAAAATATAAATAAAAATCTCTTTAGGATCACAATGATGACAATTCAATTGCAGTTTTTCCTTTCTGTTTCGGCATTTTCCGATTGACTGAATCTTCCAGCTCTTTAGCTTTGTAATAGTGTGGTGCGACTTCCATTAACCAACCGCTTTCGATCTCGATGACCTTAAAATTTAACTACTTTTACGAAAATTTGATTCAGATACAATCATCCGAAAAGAGAAAGAATATTTAGAATCCGATTTTTTTCTGTGGATTCACGACTAATATTTTTTTTATAAAATAGATTTAGAAGCAATTCTTCATTTATTATTTAATAATTACAGTGTAGCAAAAAGTCTATGATTCTAAACTCGATTCGAAACACCAATCAATTTCCGAACCTAACGAGAACGCCAAGTTTACCTCGCGCATGAATTCTTTAGATGTGAAGACAAGCTCGAAATAAATCATCCATCGTGGAGTTTCTTCGAACAAAGAGGAATTTGGGTGAATATGCACTGTATGTTTGTGCTTAACAGTTTTATAATGACCACTGCTATCAAGTTTGGCGCAATTGTAAAAATATCCTGCAGTAACCGTTTTTCGAATTGCTACTGAATCGTTGTTCGAAACCTTAAAATGATTACACTCAATTCAGATTCGGGCTGAATTATTGATCAAAGATCGCCTCTGGATACCAATCCATTTTCGCCTCTTAGTTATAATTTTATTGAAACTGTCTTGAATCTAGAGAAAAAAGAATTTAGCAAGTTGAAAAATATACCACATGGATACCAAAAAAAGTGAAACTTAATACAATATCACTCTTTATCAAAAGTGATTGACACTCTTAAGCAACAATTTTTATGTCAAGAGAGCTAAGAATATAAAATTCAAATAGAGAAAATTTTTTTATGAGTCTTTATGAAATATCAAACAATCAAATTTTTTCCTCTTTTTGCATATTCGCTCTACAACAATGTGTGATGAAACTAATTTAAATCTAAAATCATAAAAATTCAAGCCAAAATGTCTATCATAAAATATAACGCAAACCTGATCTATTTCAACTCTTTCCAATAAACTTTCAAACTGATCGCGAACATCCCGAGCTTTTTTCATTGTTCTGTGTTGAATGAAATTCTCCATGCACCTTAAACTTAATTTTAAAATCCTAATCGATTTATTCGATGCAGATGAGATATAAAAAAACAGAAACTTATCAACACTCACCACTGAGAAGAGTAATTGGTATCACGCCAACGATTATAAACATTGAGCAAAGTAAGATGATCACCACCTGGTACCCAAAAACCTTTTCGAGCAGCATCTGCATGGATAACCAAAGCTTTCGGTCGATAAAACACTGCTGCGTTACAAGATAACATTCCAGCAATAGTGATAATTTCTTCAGAACAACCATATCTTTAAATAATTCAATTTTTTTTTTTTTTTTTTGAAATGTATCATTTTTTATCAATATAGTAGAAATTTTGTACAAAATATTCCATGATTTAATAACTGCTTAATTAGAAAGCTATTACTGATCATGATGGAATGAATTAAAGATAAAGCAATGAACGAAGAAAATAAAAATAAGCTTGCTGGCTTTATTTTGGAGACAAGAACTTTAAAAAAATCTGGAAAGTGAATTTTTGACACTACGTCAGTTTTCGGTCATCATTCAAGCAGTTACTAATTAGTAACGAATTTCAACAAAATCTCCAGTACATTGAAAAATTTGAAAAATTATGCATTGATATACTTTTCGGATGCGATAATCATTTTGCTCATGCATGGATCACATGGAAATTCAGCCATGCGTCTTCCCAATTTAGTCAGTTCACCGCGATGATTCAAAGCTCCAAGTGCATACAATTGTTCCAGCGCAATTACTAGTGTTTCTTGTGGAGGTGGGTCTAGATAGTCAAAATGAACCAAATCATGAATGCCCAAGCTTTTCAGCATCAGCACAACATTCCCCAAATTCGTTCTTTGGATCTAAAAACTACATTATTTTCACGATGTCTTCATCTTACATTTCAAACTTTCTAATAATTCTCTTTCTAATAAAATTTACTAAATTTTAGAAAGACAAAGTGACTCTTCAAATTTTCTGACTAAAGACAATGAAATAATGAAAACAGAAAGTTGAATTACTTCCGGGATAGGCTGATCTTCCAGTTCATTTTTGTAAGCCCAAGCTGTATACAAACGAAAACACTTTCCGGGACCGGTTCGACCAGCTCTTCCAGCACGTTGATTAGCTGCAGCCTACAACTTTCTTTTTTTTTTTTTTGCAAATATTCATAATAATATCTTGAAAGCGAATAAGAAAGCAGAAAGCAGTGCTAAAATGAAATATGAAGGAAATTTTCCTTTTAACATAAAATCAAGTAATAAAAGCTGGGAAACAAAAAATTAAGTACTAGAAGTTGAAAAATCAAAAATCTTTACACATCAAATAGATAAACCTTTGAAATGGTGACAACATGCAAATGCTCGACACCACTCCTAGCATCAAAAGAATTTTGTTTATTGAATCCAGGATCGATCACATAACAGATTCCGTCAATAGTGACCGAAGTTTCAGCTATATTGGTAGCCAAAACAACCTTAACTTAAAGATTAAAGAATGCGAATTCACAAACTTTTTTATATGATTGGAAATGTCATCAAAAAACAGTATACCTTCCGAGCATTTGGTGGAGTTGGTTCGAAAATTTTGGCTTGCAAATCGGTGGGCAGATTCGCATAAATGGGCAAAATAATAAGTTCTTTAATTTTCTTCCCAAAATATTTCGTTCTCTCTAATAGAGATTCCTAGAATAGAATAAATAGCACAAATAACAAAATAGTGCAAACATTTTTATGAATTTTTATTCCAAACATTAGAAATTTCATCAATTCTAGAAGTGATACTTTTAAAAAACAATCCAGCCCTCCTTACGTAATTCTAATTGTTATGGTACTATAAACAAAAAGGCATGGAAGATTCAAAACGCTAAATACCAAATATATTGACTACATACAATAATAGGAAAATTTAGATCAAATTAAAAGATAAATAAGATCTCCGTACGAAATATCTGTAAAAATTCGATCAGAAATTAGAACATATCTTGAGAATCAAATTTACCATCAGTGTTTCAATTTCGTCTTGTCCAGTTAAGAAAACGAGAATATCCCCGGGAAGTGGTTGCGTTAAGTGAATCTGTAAAATCGAGACCATCGCTGCATCAAGATAATCGGCTTCAGGAGCTTTCGTGTAATAAATATCCACTGGAAAGCGTCTACCTAAAATTCCATTAATTTATTACAATAGAAATTCTCTACGCAAATATAAGGTTAAGGATAAAGGAACAAGATGATAATCGAATTCACTAAATAAAATTTAATGAAATTTCAGTTCCCGGAAACATAAAGAAGTTTGTCAACTAACCAGGTATCCTGAGTATCGGAGCATCATCAAAAAATGTGGAAAATTTTTCAACATCAAGGGTTGCAGAAGAAATCAGAAGTTTGAGATCTTTTCGAAACCGTGCTATATCCTTTACTAAACCAAACAAAACATCCGTATGAAGCGTTCGTTCATGAGCTTCATCGATGATAATAACACTGAAAAGTATAAATTCTCGCAAAAATATTCAGTTTCGAGAATAATGATATTGTAAAAGCATTCATAAAACTTCATTTCTCGATAAGCATGCTTTCAATTTTGATAAACTAACTTAATGTGTCAGTAAAATGAAGATTTGTGAACAAAATACAACAAACCTGTAACTGGCTAGATCAGGTTCATTCAAAAACTCTCGCAACAACATACCATCAGTCATGTACTTAATGACTGTCTTTTCTGATGTGCAGTCTTCGAAACGTATTGAATAACCAACCTTAATAAAAAGTTACAACTTAATCTGGTAGGATTAAATAATTAAAGATCTTGTGATGCAAAATTGGAGAACAAATAAATCCAAATTTTTCATTCCAAAGAAAGAAAGAAAACATTTTTTGTTTCAAGCAAAAAAAAAAAAAAGAAAAAGGAAAAAGAGAAAAAAAAAATGAATACAAGAAAAAATGGCGATCATAAAAGGATTTACTTCGATTCCCAATTTCACACCCATTTCTTCAGCTACTCGCGTAGCTACACTCATTGCTGCCACTCGACGAGGTTGCGTACAGCCAACTTTCATTTTGTTCGCACAGAACCCCTCAAAATAACTTAACGTAATAAACTAAGTAAGCTTTAGAAAAGCCTTTTTTTTTTTTAAATCTTAAGTGCCTCAAATTACCAATATGGGAGGAAAGAAAAAATTTTATGATACTATGAGACATTATAATTTAGAAACCCGGATTGCATTATTTTCTAAATAACATTAGCCAAACTGCAGATTAATTTTACCAGTACAGTAAGTTGAAAAAAAATTGAAAAATAAAAGAAATAAGATGGCGATATTTCAAATTTACAATCATTCAACGTTTTAAAGAAAAGATTCTAACAAACCGATTCATACAAATATTGAGGAAGTTGAGTGGTTTTTCCAGAGCCCGTTTCACCCTCGATGATAAGCACCTGATGATCGTGAACTGCTTGTATAAACTCATCTCGATATGTATAAACTGGTAGCGACTTTCTTGTCTCAGCTAGCGTGAGTTTCTTTTTCTGGGCAACAGAAATTACCTCTCCCTGTAGAATGATTACTAGATAATTTTAAATCCAGTAAACAAAATTAATATTTGCACACTTCATTTCCATTTCCAACATAAAAATCAAAATAAAACTAAGGTCTCTGCAAAATTCAATCTTTAGATGGAAATTTCTGAAAATGATTAAAAAACGAATACAATAAACCTCAGTATCTGATGTCCCTGGCATTTGAAAAGCCTGAATAAAATCAATTTTCTCATCGTCTAATACCATATCAAATTCATTCCGTTTCTGAAATTAGTTGCAATTAAAGAAATTTCTCCATATAACCTGTTTTTTATTCATTTTATATAGAATCATAATATTTTGAATATAAAAGTTTGAAAACTATGAAGAAGAACATAGAAACACAAATGACCTTATCTTTGGCACCATACTTGGTAATAGCTGCTGCTAATCGATCATCTTCCCAACGTTTCCCATCACCTTTTGGAATTTCATCCGCATCTTCTAAGCTATCCACTGGTATTGATTTCACTTTAGCATCTGGGACATGATAACGCTTAATTTTGAGAAAATCTGCCGCACGTTCATGTTGCCGTGCATATTCTAGTATATCTTTCCGATATTTCATTTCTGATTTTTCTCGTTCCGTCAAACTGAAAGCAATCCGTATTGGATTCAACTGAGATTTTGAATTCGCAATACAATTTTCTTTAGCTATAAGCACACATAACTTTAAGTCTATAACAGGATCTTTCAGAAACATTATGAATTAGTTGAAACAGAATAAATTTTCTTTAATGAGATTGGCAAAAATACATACCGCTCATCCGCAAAAAAATGTTTGTCATCCTCAACAATTTTTTCAAGCTCATCAAGCTTATCATCCTTCCTCTTTGATAGATATTGCTTCCGGCTTTCTTCACGCAGCTGTGAAACAATCTCAGTACGATCTTTTGTTTCCAATTTTAATCTAAACAATTTTTCTTTCAATTCAAAAATTAAAAAAATTGTATCAAAGACTTCGAAATTTAATTTAAAAAGAAAACCTCTTTGCAGCTTCTTCTGCAGCCTTTTTTTCCGATTTTGTGACTATGTTTCGAGTTTTTTCTTTGTCTCTTTGTCGTATTCTCGCCGCCAGTTCATCGCGTTCTCGCAAATCTTGTTCCTCCTCAGCATTTATTCGATCCATCTCGTCGCTTGCGCTTTCCTTCACCAAAAGTTTATTTTTGGCTTTTTTATTCTGCAACAGCGGCAATCAATTACCAGTTTTAATAGAAAACAGAATTCGAGATTGAAAATTACATTTTAATTTTGCGAACTCCTCTGTAAAATAAACTCGACAGTTTTCGATTGAAAAATTCACCGGATTCCGAGATTACCAAAATTTTAAGGCAATGAATTTTGCGCGGTGACATGAATTCATGATGAATACCGAGGTTTATGGCTCCTAAAGCGAAACTTATGATGGTAATCACCATATCATTTAATATAGCTAGAAATAATCTATAAAATTGAACAACTTTTACTTCTTTACGCTTCTTTGACGGTATATTTTCCTCATCATCAGATTCTATTGTCTTTAAACTTCGATTAAGACGCATGATTTCTTTTGCATGCAGTTCAGCTGCAGATGGTCGTATTATTTTTTCCGTTTTGACAGCTGGAAATTATAATATCTCGTGATTATTTGGCGACACATTTTGTATCTTTATTTTCCATCATTTCTATGCAATTTATTCACTTAATTCATTTCTTCTTCACAGGATATCTATCAGCAAACTTAAGCTAAAAAGGATGATCTTAATGAATTGAAAACAGCAAAAAAATAGATATGCATGCATGTAAACATGGATAACTAATATGTAAATTAGCCTAATAAAAACAACTAGAAAATAAACTAACCTGCATGTGGTACGCGTGCAATCAACTCACTGGCAAATTTCCTCACAGCTGGCGTATCTTCCATTGTATCCGTGTTTCGCAACCGTTCTAACAAATTTCCAGCATCCGTTGATTTTCGTGCTAGTGCTAAGATAAATTGCACAGCGGTATGATTACTGCAACCAACCAATTTATACAATTCATCGTTTACCCATTGCTCCAAGAAAGTTGCCATATTTTGACGAATAATGCACGAAGCACTTCAGATATTTTGGAATAATAAATCCTGAAGAATGATTATCGTAGAATCTCTAGACTTGCTATTATTATGTGAATGAAATGTAACAAGTCATTTTCAAAAATATAGCAATATTTGATATATAATTAGTTAAACAAGAAAAATCACACACTTATAGAATAAACTTTTAGATAATCAATTACACTAATATAATCAAACTTACCCTTCTCTATATCATATATGGCAGATAAAGACAGTGATTGAAATTAGCACTTAACCAGACCACCACAATCATCGTATTGTAAAGTCAAACAGTGACGAAATGAAAATTTTATGCCTCTTGAAATTATAAGTAGTGAAAATTAATTTTTTCCCGAATAGGTTGTTAATAAGGGTTTGTTTCTTTAAGGTGAATAATGGACATTCATTGAATATTAATTGTTAATTAGCAAGGATGAGGAATGTTAGAAATTCAGGAACTGTCAAAGGTAATATTTGAGCAGATGTTTTATTCGTATACAATTCTTATGGTTTTTTTTTTTTTATTAACTTATTTTTAATTCCATCCAATTATTAAATTTATCATAGTTATATTAGATGAGAGAGTTTAGATGAGATAGTTTAGCTTTAACGAAATTTGATATTTATTGTCATGGTCATTTGGCGCTCATAATTGAAAATATATCATATTAATGATCGATTGACCGAACTTTTTTGAAGTTTAAAAATTTTTCGTTCCTTGCTTTTTTTTTCTTTTTTTTTTAATATTAAATGAATCAAACATTTTTGATACTGATGCCCAGACTTTTTTCTAAAGACTATATTTTACTATTCATACTAGATGTGCTATATGATTAATTATGATATTCTAGTAGGATGGAAAGATATCGATGATATATTGAATTGCTTAAAATCATTATTCATTTCAACAATTCATTTATAAATATGCCTGTTGTTATCTGATAATTACTGCAACAATTATATAGGAAAGGTTTTTCTTGAAATTTTTAAAATATTTTTGTTAAAAAAAAAAGTATTGAACAAACAAACTCATTTCTTTGTTTGTTTTATTGGAAACAAATTGAATTGGTGAAGCAAAAAAAAAAAAAAAAATCCGGGATAAGCAAAATACTTCGTTTAAAAATTGGAAGTAACGAAAATACAACAATTATAGTTCACACATAGTTATTCATTTTTCAATTATATATATTTAAAATAGTAAGGTGAATTCATCCAAGTATTAAAGCAATAAAAATTTATTTCTTCTAAGATTAAACATTACGTAGTGATGAAAAAGATTTAAGTTTGATATTTGCATTAATTTCTTAAAAATATAACAAGAAGTATTCAAACTACTGGTGAGAAATCATTAAATATTGATAGTTTGAAGCAAGCAAATTCCATTTTCACATCATCTTCGCTAGATAAATTCCAATCATTATTTTTGATAGCAGTGATCCATTTCATCTTCCCATTATTACTGTAGATAAGAGAAATTAGTGACATAAAATTCTCATACCGAAATCTCTCGAGGCATCTATAAGTTCTCGATTCGGTTACAACGCATTTTGGAAAATTTGAATTACTTTTATTTGCACAATGATAGGAAGTGGAATAGAATGAAAAGTTTTTATGCACTTGAAAGTTATATCCTTCATCATTTATAATGAATAAATATATAATATAAAAATGCAGCAATTATGTGCATTTTCAAGAGACTCAGGCAAAATCGGATTAAAATTGTCGCTTTCAAAACTTGAAGGCGATGAATATGCATTATTGGAGATAGAAAGAAAGGGAAACAAAACAAAAATTATGGACTAGTCTATTTCACAAAAATTTACATAAAATTTGCACCAAGTGAAAGAAAAATTCATGAAAAGCAAAGAGGTGGACTCATCAAATTATATAATAATTTTAAAAAAAAAAAGAAATGATTACGGAATAAATTGAAGTGAATGGAAAAGATCGGAAAATGGAAAATAATCCTAAGCAAATCTAAGCACGCAATATGTAAGATGCAGATTCCAAAAATTAAACAACTAAACAAATGATGCGAAAATTAATACCACTGAATAAAAATGAATATTTCAATCAGTTTAAATTACCGCATTTAAACAAGAAAGAATGATATAACGACTGAAATTGTAAGTCTTTTCTAACAAGTCGAGATGTGCAGTCAATACATGTTTCCGCATTGGGGCTATAAGATTCTCAAAATCGAGTAAGCAGTACTGTTCAGCGGCATCACTATTAATCCTGTTATCTTCTGATATAGAAATCAATTGTTATGGTTAAGATATCTCTACTGACATACCTTATAGACAAAAGGAACGAGTGATGCACTATATCCTCTCTATCAATCTTAGAGTTATCAGATGGAAAATACAACCAGTAGAAAAGTCTTCTAAAGGATTATTTTTGGGGTATCTCGTTATTTATCAATGATTATTAATACATACAACGACAATACGGACATCAAAAAAAGAATAAAGTAATACATAAAATAAAAAATTAAGCAAGAAAATACAACTGCATTTTAAATAAAAGGAGTTCCTAAAATTTCTGAATTGGAAAATATAAGATCCTAAACTTTTAGACTTAATACTAAATTTGAAATCTTCATGAATTTTGAATTCTTTATGGAGAAGCGCCTTCAAACACATCAGTTACACTGTCGATATGTTGTATATTATCAAGCCACTTTGCTAAGTCATGTATGCCGGTCTCTACAGATACTGTTTTGACGGCTTTGGGTGAATTAGTAGCCGCTGGAATCGAATAATCTAGTGATTTTCCATTACAAAACTGATCCTGTCCAGACGAAACTGAAATATCATTATCTGAATTTGCCGATTCATGTGAGATAGAAAGGTGCCGATGTAAATCCTGATATGCGGCTTCGTGAGAAACTGAAGGGTTTGGTGCTATATCTGGAACTGGTTTCTCGTTGATTGGATCCAATTCGATATCATCTCTATTTTCACTGTTTTCCTAAAGTAGTAAAGTTATCATTTCGACAATGATGATGATAATAAAAGCTTCAGGAGATTTCAGTAATCACAAAATCAAGGATCTTTATTTTATGTGCTTTCATCAAACTGCAAAATAAAAACTTTCAATGAGACGTGCTCGTTATAAAGAAAACGTTTGGTAAAGCAAATATTAATGAGAGAAAAAAAAAACCACTCACTGATCTTCGTCTGTGATATTCGAACTGGCGCTTCAACTTACGCTGCTCTACTTTCACAGTGATTCGTTTCTTGAAATTTTCAATACCTATAACTTGAGATAATTATAGAAACAAAAAACTTGAACTAAAACTAGATGTCTAAAACAAGAAAAATCATAGCATTTCACTTTTCTGCAAGGACACCAACAGAATTTATCATTCAATATGCTAGCAAAAAACAAACCTATAGAAAAACAAAAATTAATCAGTACCACATAAAGACACATGAGAGAATCAATATGCCACATCTGTAGTCAAAAATCTTGTTCCCTTAGTGAAATATACTGCTGAGATGATGCAAACTAGAGAGAATTCTGAGATCATGTGGCGAGGGTAAAAGACATCAGAGAGAAAAAAAAATGATATCCGTTATATGTAAAAGAAATAATAAGCAAGAATAATGAAATAATTCCTTCACAGTTCAGTAAGAATGAAAGAAACGATAGCTTAAAAATGAAAAAGTTACCGATTGCAGGAAGCACGAATTAACGAATTTAAAAGGAGACAAAATATAACTAGAGAAATCAACTCACTATCAGAGAAATTAAATCCTTTCATATCATTATCTACAACAGGTGAAATATCCTCGGGCATTTTCTTTAGCCGTAAAGAAGCATTTGTTACCACTTCATTTCCCTTACGATTATCCAGCTTTCCAGGACGCGTCCAATGGGCTGTCAACAATTCGTCATTTTTATGAAAGTTATTTTCAAGTAGGGTCTCGATAATACTATTCGTTACCTGCAATACAGTAACAAAACTTGATTTAGCTGATATTAAAAAAATAAAAGATGAGAGACAAATTATTCAACAGTTTGGTGGTAACATGCACAAATTGTTGAGAAATCAGAAATTAATAAAACATACCAGAATAACATCTGCATAGAATTCATACAAAGCTCTTTGATGCACAGCATCAACAGCTTGAACAGCTAATTCTGGTGCACCATTGAATAATGCAAAATATAAACCATTTAAAGACTCTAACAGATACTGCGACGAGATTCGTAGTCTTGGTTTTCTACAAACACTTTTTAGATTTTAATAGATGCCTTTCTCCAAGGACACTTTTAGATATTGAAAATTCCTCGAATTTAAAAATTATATTTCAGAGTTAACAAACACAATTACAAACCGATAATATTGCAAAATCAATTTTTATTTCTTACTTGAAGGCATAATGACTAAATGAAAAAGACTGGATGGGAAAGTTTTGTTACCTATTAAAATGATGGCATAAAAAAGTAGAAACTACAATAATGCATAAAGGTCGTATGAGGAATCATAACTATATGCTGATATTTTAGTAATAAAGATTAGGTTTATTCGAAATTTTGAAAAATATAATAATGAATTTTCAATTAATGAATTTTTAATAAGAGAAAGAAAAAAAAACAACTACTACCATACTTTGAAAAATCATCAAGTCCTTTAGAATGAAAACTGCCGCCAAAAACTTTTGATCCTAAAATAGTTTCGCGAAAAGAAAACCCACTTTGACAAAGAGCTATGGTGCTCAAGCATATAGTTTGACATATCACATCGGGTGATAATCTACAGAGACATCCGTTTACCTGAAAAAGAAAACGAAAATCATACATGAACTGATTAACTGATGAAGACTGCTAGTTAATTCATTCAAGAATTTGCCGTTTATATTTTAATTAAAAATCGATGATTCACAGAAACTTACTGATTTTAATAGACGAGTCAATACTGTTTGTCTATTTTGCGGAATAATTCTATCTACTGACTTATAAGGACCAATCCGCACAATTTTCTGCAAATTAAATAAGCTAAATAAAACAGTAGAAATACTAGTTTTCAAAATTTTAAAAAGATATGTAATAAATTAAAATAAAATGTGTACAGTAAAACGCAAATCCAATTGTTACTTGTATAAATGCAGATGTTCCAGGTTTTGCGGCAATATCTGAAGTAAGGTTGAATTTCTTTGGATCATGATATACGCTGGGAAAACGTATGGATGGAATCCGAATCTTTAAAATATGCAAATTAATCGAATAAATACATTTATTTAGATAAAGAAGAAAAGAAAGGAAAAATTAAAACTTGGGTTTATAACGCATCCGTTTTGTATTACTTACTCTGTACAACTAAAACTTGTGTCATAAGAAATTTTAACGTTAAAATGCCATTCTTGGGCTCTTTTAACAATCAAAAATTAAGAAAATCGTGTTTTTTTCAGTCAGTACATCACGATTCAACAAAGCAAAAAATTTAGAAAATCTTCCCGAAAGTTATATTTTATCAATGGAAGTCATATTTTAATAATCAGAAGTCATATTTTGACCTATTTCAACAATTTAAACCAAAAAATGCGAGAAATATCAATTTTCATTATTACTGATTACATATATCAAAAACTATTAAGGGAACGACCAAGGAAATTCAATTCAAATTTAGTTGTTAAATTCAATCTAAAGTTAGTCGTACGGAATTCATCGTTTCAGTCTAAACTAAAACGTTAAACTAAAATTGTAGATAATATGAGTAATTTAAAATGCTGGTCTAATTTTTTGTGCAAAAATTAATTTAGTGTGCAACAAATTCTAATCACTGAAAAGCTTTATATGCTAGACATTACATTCAATTATTAATAAAACTAGCTTAAACATAATCACGTAGAGAATGAATACATTGCTAAAGATTTGTTTTTTACTGATATCGAAATAAATGTTTGACTACAAATGAAAAACAAGCAAATCACAAAGCACAAAAAACAACAGACTTGACTTTACTTTACAAAAATACTTACTTCCTCTAATTTCTTCACCACTGATCCGGACAAAATACCATTAGCAAGTATTTCTTCATTATAAATAGCAAGAAAGAACGTTTCAAACATGGAAATTGATTTCCTTTGACGTTTAGCTAGTGCCAAAAGATAGATATGAATAAACGATGGAATACATTGCAACACAAAATAACGTAATGTACCTGAAATTATCTAAGAAAAGTTCAAATATTATCTTTTCTTTCACGAATCATTACATTGTCTACAGAAAAGAAGCAAATTTTATATGGAAAATGACAGTATATAAAATTACAAGCTAATCTAGAAATGCATACTCATCAATTTAGTATTGTTTAATATACTGATCACAGAAAGGATAAATTTTTCAATTCATTTAGTCCCGAAAATTCTATTCCGAAATTCAGTTCTATGATAAAGACCGATATGAAAAATAACTGATATTTAACTATTTATAAGATTTTTATCTATCACTATTGCTCACTATATTAATCCACAACCATGATCTTTACAATACTTTTATAAGTATTCCATAGCCTAATAAACTTTGAATGGTATTTAGCAAAAAAAAAAAAAAACTTTGAAATGTATTTTTTTTCATAATGTAATAGTCAATACTGCTAATCCAGTGTCTTACAAGACCCAATAACTGGTTTCAAATCATTAAAAAAAGTAACCTCCACGATAATAACATGAAAGAAGTTGTGCTACAACCGGCTGTACCAGATCAACATCAGTATAATTACAACTGAGATAGCTGATTAAATAATGAGTTTTGCGGGTTTCATGAATTAACTGCACTCGATCATAATCCAAATCTTTCAGTGCTTTTTTCTCTGCATCCTTTTTCCATCGTTCGTTCAAATCAGTGAGCCAGTCTTGTAACTGGTCACTATTCATTGCACCTGAAAGATTTTATGATCAAAATAATGACTCAAGCATTATTAATATCAACAAACATAGGCAAAGAATCCGAGCGATCAAACATACTAAAGACAATTCTTACCACGTAAATGATCCCAGTGCACAGAAATACACAATAAAAAAATTTCAAATTTTCGTCAATTCGATGAAGTCAAAATATACAAAAAATATTTACCTGAAATATTTAATATTTACCTGAAGAAAGAAAATAATGTAATTGCCTAGATTTTTAAAATAATTAAATTCAAAATGTGAAATACTTTCAGATTTACTAGGCTTTGCCTAATTTGATCAATGGCATGTAGAGCAAGAATTCATTCGTTTTTTATTGAACAATTTACTTCTCATCCCTGAATAGGGTCATTTACACAACATCACACAAAAGTCACTACCCGCCAAAGCATTTCATCCAATTTTTTTAATGTGTAAAATTCATTTTTACGCTCCTCCTTTCTTTTTTTTTTTTTTTTTCAAAATAAGATAAAACAAAGCTTCAACCATAACTGAAGATCAAGCTAGATACATCAAAAGAAATGAATTTTAGATCGAAAAATTTTGAAATCTCGAAGATCTCTCTTCTCGAATTTAATCTAAAAATATGAAATAATTAATGCGGTCACAATGTGACGCAGTAAAATCTCACAAACTAGAATAATTTGAAAATCAAAAGTATACGAGAAGTTTGATTAATTTAATAAAAACTAAACACATAATGTTATTCGAATCAAAAGTTTATGCTTTGTTCAATAGCATTTTGGAAAGATAAAAAAAAAAATGATTTGATAATTGCAAAAAGTTAAAGAAAAAAGGAAATAATGCTAAGATATTTTGTTATAATCTATTGATGATATCAATGAATAAATTTAATGTGCTTAAGCGTTTTAAATTCTTATTGATACTTCTGAAATAGACAATTGGTGAACTGTCAAGCTGTATTTCAAAACCAAAAAAATTTAACGACTTATTAATACGATAAACACCAGCCTCCCCCAACTTCAACATAACTCCAGCTAAAATCATACTAGCATTAGTAGGGGCTTCAACATAAACATTAGTAGGGGCTTCAACATAAACATTAGTAGGGGCTTCAACTTAACCAAGAAACACAAACTTAACAGCAAAATAAACTCATAAGAAACAAAAAAAATTATTATAAACAAAATTCATAAAAAAAAAAAAAGAAAAACATGGCTATACAAAAACAAATAAGGCATACCAAAAAACAAAGTATGAGAAATTAACTAATAACAAGCACTAATCTTCTCCACCTGCCGATCATTTCTAAACAAACAAAATAAAATAGGCACCATAGTCAATTCATAAAACACATACAACATCAAAAAACTATCAAAATAAAAAGAACAAATACTAAAAAATACAATAAGACAACCAAACCACTCAAACAATTCAGAAACACAAATAACTCCATGACAAAAACTCTCGTAAAAGATAAAAAAGCAAAATTAAAAGAATCAAAGGATAAAAAGAAAAAAAACAAGCAACCACATCAAGAATAATCAAAAAATCCACGCAAAACAAAAAATATAAAACAAAAAAGTAAAAAACAAAAAAGTGAAAAATAAAAAAAAAAAAACAGCAAAAATACCCTAAAAACAAGACAATAACCCTTCACAAAACAAAACATAAACAAAATAATCATAATATTTGAAACCACAATTAAAACTCATTATAGAAACCAAAAAAAAATAAATAACTAACACCCAAAGACATCAAAGACATAGCCAATAACAAAAACGAATAATAAAAACTAATAAAAAAAGTAGAACCAAATAACAAAACAGCTTCAAAAAAAAGTAATACTTAAAGGAACATTAGAAAAAAAAGATTAACATCTCCAACCTCAAAAAATTTATAAACCCATTATATGCATAAGGAATAACAAAAAACATAACAAAGTAATAGAAAAAAACAAAACAAAAACCTCATTAAAAGAAAAAATGCCAAGCAATAACAACCAATTAAAAGACTCTGCAGAACCCACAACTATTAAATCACAATAATTACGCAACAAAAACAACTGAAAATAAGAAAAAATCATACCAAAAAACATAACGAAAAAAAAAAAATCACCACAAAAATTAACCAGAAACAAAACTGCAAATATCACTATTCAACACAGTTACAGGAAACGAAATCCTTTCACAGAAGATCAGCAAAAGATAGCGGTAGGTAGCAATCATACAAATGCAGAACGGTGACATCGAAATAGATAACTGCTGGATTGTTCCATATTCGCCTTTGCTATTGAGCATATGCAAAGTGCACATAAACGTGGAATACTGTAACTCTGTTAAATCGATCAAATACATTTGTAATTACGTGAATAAAGGTAAAGACATGGTAGATTTTGGCGTGTAACCAGAAAAAAATGATAGGAATGCGGTATTACATATCGATGGAATCGCACAATATCAGGTTGGAAAATATATAAGCAGCAGTTAAGGTGTATGGCAAATTTTTTCATTTCTGTATGGCAAAATTTTGTATAATGATGGCAAAATTTCTCATTCCTCATACATCAACGAAGTCCAGTTATTGCTCACTTAGTAGTATATTTAGAAAATGGACATTGCGTTTGTTTCACAGCTCCAAATATGCAACAAATAGTCTTGAATCTATCGGCTACAACGTTAATTGCTTTCTTCGCATTATGTCAAAATGACGTGTTCGCGAACTGTTATCTTCGGAAGTGCCTATGTACTACGTATGGAGTGCGAGTAGGAAATCATTTGAACGATATAAACGACGAGAACGAGTTGACGGATAACCTGATATATTCATAGAAACTACGAGAGGCAGACTGTATCGCAATTGAGATGAATACTTCTTTCTTCGCATTTTGCTGAAAATGTGCCCAGTCCAATGTCCTTCCAGCAATTGAGAATTGTTAGCGACTTACACATCCCACTTTTCTTATGTTAAGCTTTGAATTTATTGGAGAACGACCGATACTGGGATATATGCATTAAAAACGCATGAAATACGTCACATCCAAAGCAACTTCGTATTTTGTTTGAAATCATATTAACCGCCTGCTCTCCTTCATTTCCAACAGAGTTTTGGGAGAAATGTAAATCGCATGTGGCTAAAGAATCCAAATATGAACGTGGATTTTACAGCAGAAATCTACAACGAAGTGTTGATGATTGAAGCAAAATGCATTCTTTCATTTCATATTATTGATTTTTCAATTGTTCGACTTAATCTTTATCAAATGTTACTGCTCGGAATGATAAAATCACTTTGAGGTGAAGCAAAAATGAGCTAAACAATAAAAGTAAGCAAATTAATGCGAATTGAATTAATGCTCATAAATTTTTATCTTTTAAATTGCGAACAAAATTCTCAACCAATTGGGGATGCCATCATCGATTTGATCTGCTGCTGTTCGATGTAGAGTTGCGTCGTGAACAAAGTTACAACATGGTTGATCTTTTGTCATATGTGTAATCAAATATTCCTAAGCCAACGCTAAAACAGAAAGACATATACGATCAAATAATGCAAACTGTCAGTAAGGAGACTGAAGAAATCTTCTTTTCAAATGCACGAGAAGGAATTGGTAAAACATTCCTAATTGGATTGAATCTGGCAGCAATCCGATCCCAAAGTGACATAGCCTTAGTTCTTGCATCTCCGGAATAGCTGTAACGTTGCTACCAGGTGGAAGGACTGCTCATTCCGCTTTGAAATTTGACATGCAATTCAATGGAACCAGATGCAATATTTCCAGAGCATCGGCATGGGAAAAATGTTGCAAAACTGAAAACTTTTGTTTCGAAATAAATATAAAATGGCACATAAAAAATCGATCGAGGCTCTTGCTCGTTCATTGCAAGAATATCAAACCATTTGGGAAAGCATTAATATTGCTTGCAGGAGATTTCAGGCAAACATTACCTGTAAATCGTCAGTCGACACCAACAAACGAAATAAATGCTGCCTTAAATATTCAACTTTGTGGCGACACATAAAGACGTTAAAATTAATTACAAATATGCGTGTTCAGCTGCAAAACGATCGATCAGCTGGCGTATTCTTACATCAACTACTGGAAATTGGAACGGAAAGGTATCGTTTTTTTAAACAAGTGAAAATTTACATTTTTACTTACATAGACTAGCTGGTTTAGCAGGATCATATACTAGCCATACCCGGCTATGCCTCGCATGTGAATAATAAATTTTAATGAAATCATTTTTTGTAGATGAAGTTCGATTCATTACAAAATTATACATATGGATTTTATGAACAATCAACAGCGTATGCGAAAATTGCTTCAGTTGGTGGAATCATGCATTTTATATGCCATTCAGATATTTTACTATATGACAACGCAAAACATCAATTATAAGCAAGATTAATACTTCTTTTCAGTTCAGTAGTATTGGCTTATTTGTTGACTAGTTTGTTTTGTTTTGTTTTTCTTTTACTTAATAAATATTCTAACTGAAATTACAGTAAATTATCTATTAAATTAATTAGTCTTAAGGACGGTTAAATTATATATGGGAATGGAATAAAAAGGAATTGAGCAATTTTGATTGTGGAAGTTTTAAGTTTGTCAAATTTCTTTTCGTAAATTGAAAAGTTTAAATATTCTAACTGAAATTTTTGAAAAAATATTTAATTTAATTTATTCACTATGTTGTTCTTTACGATTATCCTTGGCAACTTGTTTATATATTGAATTACCTGTGTTTTAAATAATTATCCATTCATTTTAGGCCTAGCCTACTTGTATCAGTTTCCGAGAATGAAATTGTACCATGTCACCATTTTCCTTAAAAATGGAAACTTGGCTTCGTATGGCTGAATACAATATGAAGTTAGAATAAAAAAAAAAATTTCAAACTGTTGACAATTAAACATTTATTTGAAAAAACTTTAAATCTTCCTAGATATTCTAATGATTGCATTAAAATTCAATAACTTTTTCCAAAAAACCATTTAAAATACTATTCGCTTGATTAGCAATGATTAAATGATAAATATATTTCATTAAAATGAATTCTTTCAATTACAGAATATATGCTCTTGAGTGTACGTTCTTCAGAGGGACCAGTGCCATTTTTGGAATATAACGACAAGGAATATCTTGATTCAGCAATTGCAATACTGTAAATGTTTTCTATTTAAATTTTTTTCAAACCTGATTAATTCGTATTTTATTTTAATATTGAATGATCTATTACTTTCTTGTCTTCCTTTTGTCATGTTATATATGCTTATCGTATTTTAATCATTGCAATACTTAATTTATTATATAAATATACTCATGTTATGTTACTAATTTAAAAACGAACAAATCCTTGGGACAATCAAATTTGTAGAGATATGACAGCGATATTCATCAAAGAATTAATGGAAAATCATTTAAACGATGAGCAAAAAGCAAAGCTACGAGTATTTGAAGCAATGGCTGGATATTCATGCCAACGGCAGTGTTATTTTTTTTTACCTGTTACAGGTGTGACAGGTAAAAAAAAAGTAGGTATATCTATATAAAACCATGCGCCTATTCGAATGCATCGTTCTATCAAAATTTCAAATCAATCGATAAAGAATTTGACATTTAGGATAAAGAGATAATGCAAGACACGACCTAATATTAAAATTCAGAGAGATAATCTATAAATTACTTGAAGCATGGTCTTATCAGCTAGTTTACAAGGTCGGCGACATGAAAGTGGTTCCCACTGAATAAGAAGTAGACGTGGCCGATAAATTCAGTCCGCTCATGAAGCTGCGGTCAAAAAATTCAGTCTGCTCATTTAATTTTACTTGTCATAGATGTGATATCGTAAAAAAAAATAGGTATGTGTATATAAAAAGACGTTCTATTCGAATGCAAGGTTGTGTTGAAATCTGAAAGCAATCGGTGAAGAACTTTCGGAGATTTAAGGCTGATAGCAGCGAACATTTATATTTTTATTTATATCGATATACATGCTTTATTGCAGCTATCACTTTTTGAACGAATTTATTCATAATTAATATCGGTGATGCTATTTTAGCAAAATTTCAGATAAATGATGCATAGAAATATTTATAGATAAAAAATAAAAAAATAAAAAGTTGAAAAAAAGTATTTGAGACAAAAGCATTTAAAAATTATCCTTTTCATCCTGATTGAAATACTGGGGAATATTGTTATCATTTTAGCAAAGATATTGGCAATTGTCCTTATCATTTTAGTAACATTAGAGGTTGACATTTGAAGTTGCCTTTATTATTCTGATAAAATATTGGTGACTATGTTTCAACTTAGTAAAGATATTAAGAATAATCAATATCATCTTGATAAGAAAATGTTGAGAAGTGTTTTACCATTTTCGTGGAATTTTATTACAACTAGCAAGATAAAGTAAAAGAGAAAGCTTTAAATGAATCGGATGAAAGTTTTAATCGGAAACTTTTTGGCTTCTATTTTTACTTCATGAGATAAAACTACAAATTTCTGTATAAATATAGAAAGTAACAGTATTAATCAGCTAAAAATAATATTAACTTGTTTTTTCATCTTACATCAAATTTGAATAAAGCCGCTTATACATAGCCGAAAAGATATAATTGTTTATATAAAGGAATGTTAGAAGAGTCAAATGGAAACTAGACAGTTTTGAAGACAGTCAATAAACCGAAAAGATAAACATGTACAGCAGATAGGCCCTGATCGACAGTAGATAAGATTAATCAAATATGAAAGGACACGCTGAAGTTCAAATAACTTACCGCCAGAAGAAAAGGAGCAACTCAGCAAGAAACCGATATTTACTTCAAGGAGAAGGAGCCCTGAAGATTTGAAAGTTGAGGATTTCGAAGTTGAGGAGTTCAGTTGAACTCAGTTTCAAAAACGATTCGACAGCAGCAGAATCAGTAATTCAATGGTTCAGCATGAGCGACAATTCAAAAATGGATCTTAGTGACAAAGAAACTGAGCAACAGCAGTAGAGAGCGAAAAGAGAACTATTATTACAAAGGAAAGTACAAATGTTTCCTCACCTTCATTTATTAAGTTCAGTATTCCGTTATTGTCTTCCACCATCTCCATATGTTCTTTTTATTCGTCCTTTCGTCATTATGATGGAATTTTTTTGCAAACGATCCAGCTATTTATCACTGATATTTATAAACGTTCCAATATATAATTCAATTTTTCTCATCTTGTCTTAATTATCCTCTTTCGATTTCTGTATTTCTCGTGTCTCTTATGTTGATCGATTGGTCTGCAATCCATCCCTTTCACTCCGTTCAAGAATTTCAGGATCTTCTCTTCGCCGGGATAGCACTTGTTAATATCGTAAATGGCATCTTGGCTCGTGGCACCAAAAACAGTTGGGAAAAATCTGATAGTTTGTAGTTTGCTTCGATTGAAAATTGCTTCTTATTGTTGTAACTTCGCTAGATCAATAATAGCTTTTACTAGGCTTATTTGATATTATGGACAATCGGCAATAGTCTTCGCTGATCTTATATGATATTGTAGATAATATTGTCTAAGACAAAATGGAGACTAAATAAGAAATACATAGTAAATAATAAAAGGATACTAACAGGCTCATTACATTGCAGCATTTTTCGCTTATGACTGTCGTTCTCCTTTCGCTCTACCATTGCTGTTTCTCCTGCTGAACTATTGCTTAGGCAATTGAAACCGTCTTCGATGTTGAATTGGAATTGAACTGTCGCTGATACTGATATTGATGATATTGCTATTGAAGATACTGCTGAAGATATCGTAAATGGCATCTTGGCTCGTGGCTCTGATAGTGAACCCCACTGACTCGAAAAACTCTTGTTATATGAGTAATCCTTGATTTTCGTGATAGGTAGAGGTTTACAACAAATTAATTATGCAAGGAGTTGGTTATGAGGATAAAGGATAAAATATAATCAATGCTTATAATATTTTAATTAAGACATACAAGCTTTAGTTCTCGCAATATTCCAGACAATTAATATGATTTGAAACATTTTAAACAATGCACATAAGCTATTAGAAGATCAAAAAAATGAAAGAACAGAGGCCTTTGTGCTTAGATATGGATTAGTGATTCACTTGTCTGAGAAATATCCCAAATTTCTTCCACATAAAATACCATCATTTCGTTATTTCAGTTTTATCGATATTCCAGATCGAAGAAATCTAACACCATCAGGAGAGTCTTCCTTGCTGGCACATTGTTTACTAATTGGCACTCCTTGTTTTCGATTTTTCGATGCTAAATTTCCGTCTGGCTCCAATTGTCGTTCTCTTTGTTCTTTGGTGTGTACTCCCTCTTGCTCCCGCGAGTCATTCATTCTCTACCTCTTCTCTATCCATACTCATTGTGAGCTGTTGATTTCGAGGGATTCAGCATTTTATTGTCCTCGTGAGGACGACATGTAATGTTGGGCATCTTCACTAATGCATTTCTTACTCTCTCTCTCTCTCTATCTCTTAAGTTCCCTTGCACTTGCTAATTTTCCCTTAGGCCTTGAAAGTTTCTAATTCATCTGCTAATACAATTCTTCATTATTGATGTATGATTCTTCAGTTCTTCGAATTGATGTGTTTTGTCTATGTTCATTCTTCGAAACTTGTCAAGTACTTACTCTCGTTTCCATGTTTCCCAAAAATTTGTCGAGTACTTTCAATGTTCCCATCCAATATTTGCTGATTCTTTTGTTTCGTTATCAGGTTTTCTTGATTTAAATTCGTCCGAATCGTTCATTGTTAATATAATAAAGGAAGCACTGGGTTGAATGAAATTGGCTGGACGTATCATCTCAATCATCGAAGTTCTTATATGTTAGAAATCGCATGTTCAAAACACCTTTGATCTCCACAATCAACGGTATGAATTTGCTTTCTCATAATAGCTTCTTCTCGAATAACTCTTTTCATAGCCTTCTTAGTTAGTCTTATTAATCATTCGCAAAATCCTCCATCCAAAGAACTTTAAGCATCATACTTTCCAAATCATCTCCTTTTTTACCAGAAATTCACTTCGCTTGCTGGTATGTTTTTCCTTCATGACTTTGAAAAACTAGTTGTAATTGGCTTATATTGTCGTTCAAAACTCATTTTGGATAAGACGTCATAATATAAATGTTCTTAACATATGTAAAAAACTTTCAACTGATAAATTCTCTACCATCTCCAAGTGGACTACTGTCATGATAAAACATGTGAATAGGACAACCATATTTTAGTCATTCCATTTTCGATTTTGACAAAAAATAATCCAATCCGATTTATATGAAGGTTGTCCATCGCTTAATTTGTGTTTCTGGAAAGTTCGGCATAACTGGTAATTTAAATGGTTTGGCTGTCCAACGTTTGTAGTCTGTGCAATGCCTTATTACGCGTTTCACTTCCATTCAACCCTTAGGTATCCAAAATTTGCGTCTCATTTCTGAGAGAATATATGCAATTCCGGCATGATATAACGCTTCATGTTATCGTCATATGAGAAGTTCGGTAATTATATTATGTCTTGATAAGTATATTGGATGTTTGCTTTCATCGTCTAGTTCCGATTTTTCTAGTCGACCGTGTGGTCATCACAGTATAAATTCCATTTTCACTTTTATTCTTCTCTGATTCCTTCTGTTTGCATTTATTTGATTAGCATTCGGCTAATTTAAAATCTTCCATGTTATTTGTTTCGCTTCGGCTGACATTGCTCGTAACCATGCTATAATTTTTTTGTTATTCGTTTAATAAATTTGAGAACCTAAATGATGGTACTTACCAAATTGGTAAAAACTGAATTTGGACTTCTTACTAAACCAACTTCCATTATTGAACAAAAACTGTGTTTCCCAATCGTTTAGATGGAGACCTTTGCAGTGATCTGTTCTTCACTTTTCATTTTTTCTTAGTTTTCCTTTTGATTTTCTGGTTTGAGGGCATGTGATATCAGCACATAGTGTTGAGTTGTGTCGTCTCTTGCAATGAAAACATACTTTCCTTGATCTCTGGCAATGTTTGGAGACAATTTAAGCATATATCGATTTTTCTCAAACGTTCCGTCCGTTGTTTCGCAATGGTATAGATTCGACACTTGTCGTTCTTATTACAAAATGAACAATCTTCTTTTAGCTGAGTTTTTGTTTGGACTTCTTTTTTCGATTTCTTTCTGAACATTGTCGTTTGATCCTTGCCACTTTTCTATGGCCAAGTGATTCTCTCTTTTTTGTCTCCCGGAATTGTCGATTTATTTTTGTGTGCACTGCTCTTTTATCGAATCCATCGCTACATTTGAGTTCGAGCAAAATGAACAGTCTGGATTTGGGTTTATCTTTCTCAATTCTTGCTATTTTCTTCAGGCAACTTCTCAATGTCTCGTTGACCGAAATTCGCCTTTCTCTTTTTGCTGGTACACCTTCGTTAAAATCCACGGGTAATTTTTTCTAATAGTCGTTTGCATCCGAGTGGTTCAGCATTTTAATTCAATATATTTAACTAGTTTTAATCTTGACTTCAAAATGTTAATCTATTAATAATAATTCAGGCTACAATTTCTTTAAACAATTAATATGGTATGATTTGTATCATATATTTGAAAACGAAGAATTAATTTCAGTATATCATTAGATATATGATTGAAAGAATCGGGAAAAAAATTGTGTTAAGTCAATTAAATTCTTTTACATTGAGATAATATCAAATTAAATATAAATACAAATGTAAAGCATAAATATAATTGATAAAAAAAAAAACAAATAAATTGAATTCTGCTAATTATTATTTTATGTTTATGCTATATTTTAAGGCAGTAAAAGTACTGTACCATACAAAAATATCATCTATACCATCAAAAGTACCATATATAATGAACGCTTCACTTATCGTATGAGTGATTAATAAATATAATATAATAGTAACAAAAATGATTTAAAGGCAAGATGCTTGGGAAATGTTAATGAAATGATGATGCGTTTAACAATATAATGTTAAAATATGAATAATAAATTTTGATGAAATCATCTTTTATAGATGAAGTTCGATTCGTTACAAAATTATGCATATGAATTTTATGAACAATTAACACCATACGCAAAAATTGCTTCAGTTGGTGGAATTATTATTGCATTTTATATTCCATTCAGATATTTCACTGCACGACAACGCAAAACACCGATTAAAAATGATTATAAGCAAGGTTAATACTTCTTTTCAGCTCAATAACATTGGTTTATTTGTTGATTAGTTTGTTTCGTTTTACTTTTTCTTTTACTCAATAAATATTTTAACTAAAATTATGATAAATTATGTGTTAAATTAATTAGTCATAAGGAAGATTAAATTATACTTGCGAATGGAATAAAAGGAAATCAAGCAATTTGGATTGCGAATATTTTAAATTTGTTAAATTTTTTTTCCGTAAATTGAAAAGTTTAAATATTTTAATTGAAATGTTTTTAAAAAATTTTAACTTGTTCATTATATTTTTTACGATTATTCTTGGCAGATTGTTTATCTACTGAATCATCTGTGTTTTAAATAATTACTCATTTTAGGCCTAGTTTATTTATATCAATTTCCGAGAATGAAATATGTACCAACTATGTCAGCATTTTGCTTAAAAATGGAAACTTGGCTTCGTATGGCTGATATACAATATGAAGTTAGGATAAAAAAAGTTTCTAACTATTGGTAATTTAGGTATTTATTGGACAAATTTTAAATCTTATTAGATATTCTAATGATTGCATTAAATTAAATAACTTTTTTCAAAAAACCATTTAAAATACTATTCGCTTGATTAGATATGATTAAATGATAAAAATATTTCATTAAAATGAATTCTTTCAATTACAGAATATATGCTCTTGGACTGTACGTTCTTTAGAGGGAACATTGCCATTTTTGGAATATAACGGCAAAGAATATCCTGATTCAGCACTTGCAATACGGTAAATATTTCATTCTAAATATTTCTAAATATTTCTTGTATTTCTAAAAGAACATACGCTAAATATTTTAATATTTCTTATCCGAATTGTAGATTTCTCATCCAAATTTTTTTCAAATTTAATTAATTCAAATTTTATTTTTAATTGAATAATCCATTATTATCTCGCTTTATTATTACTTTTTTTTAATGTCATCTATCTTTATCGAGTTTTATTCATTGCAGTGATTAATTTAATTATATAAATAAATTCATATTCTATTATTAATTTTAAAAGGAAAAGCAAATCCTTGGGACAATCGAATTTTTAGAGATATGACAGCGATATTCTCCAAAGAAACAATGGAAAATCATTTAAACAATGAGCAAAAGGCAACAGCTCGAGCATTTGAAGCAATGGCTGAAAATTCATTAGGAATGGCCAATACTTATTTTCGACTGGTGGAACATATAGATGATGCAATTCAATATTTACCGGATAATGCATTTGGCATACTGACACCACTTTGGAAATTTTTGTTTATGAAGATGATGGCTTTTAAGGTATTATTTTATTCACAAATACTGGCGTAATTGGTTTCCTTTATTTTCTTAATAAAAAACAAATCTTTGTTTCGAGTGATATGATCAAAAAGATAATTCTTTGTTTTGAATAACATGATATGATCAAAGAAATTAATCATTGCTTCAAATGACATGATTCAGTCGAAAAAAAGGAATCTTTATTTTGAATAATATGATATAATAGAAGGAACGAATCTTTTTTTTCTTTTTTTTTTAATTGATAGATTACTTTCTTACTACTAATTTTCAACAGATTAGAAATATGCAAGAAAAATGAAACGAATAACCGAGTGGATGAAAAATTCATTAAAAAAGTCTAATATATTGTAATTAGTTCAACTAATGATGAAAGCATTCGAATTTTGTTATATTTGTATGTCAATATCACGAAAAGACTTATAATGATTGAATATTATTAGTATCTCGAAAAAGACCTACAATATTATTTGCAAAACAGAAATATCTTAACTGACAATTTAGAATGAATAATTTTGGCTAGAAATATTCTAGCTTAGTCTAGACTAGATAATATGTAAGTTTGTTATATTATTTCTAAAGATATATTAATCTGTTCTCTTCAACATTATTCATTCTTATATTTTCATTAAGTAGAATGATCTCGATTTAAAATTTATTTAAATGTTATTCCTTGCATAGCAAAAATATTTTTTAAATTCCAGATTAAAAAAAGAATGCCATTATTTCCTATCGGAAAGCACAGTCGTGATGAAATCGTTAATATTGCAAATGATGATTTGAAAGCAATTTCATCCTATCTTGGAAACAAGCATTATTTCACTGGTTTTAAGCCAACAAGAGTAAGCAGAATGTTTAAAATTTGGTTTTCGTATTTTCAAATATCAGACAAAAAAAAGTTGGAAGCGAATTTATAATCTGAATTAAACTGTTCATTGAAATTATTTATTGTCATCACTCTAAATTACTGTTATGAATTCGCATGTCAAATTCAATTTTCTTTTTCTGGTTGATGCAACATTGTTCGGAATGCTGTCTCAAATTGTTTATGCCCCTTATGATTTCCCACCAAAAACGACAATTGAAAACGAATTGCCAAATTTAAAAGAATATTGTGATCGAATTAAAGGTCAGTTTTTTCAGAACTTAGTTTTATTTAAATTTGATTTTTAATTGCAAAATTAAAAAGAAAGTGTAATATTATATATAATGATATTTTGAGATGATTCTTCACAGCTGAAAATAAAAAATTGATTAAATAAATTCATCTAAAATAGATAAATGAGCAATTACCAAAATAATCAAATTTGAAAGGAAAAAAATTGGAAAACATAGAATAAGCGAATAATTTTGCTATTAATCTTCGAGAGAAAAAATTGAAATATTAAATCAAATTGAAGTATTTAATTTTAGGGCGATATTGGCCAGATTGGGATAAATGCATAACGGAGTTTACAACGACTTCCGATTGGAAGCACAAAATATGAACGACTATAAGTTCCGCGAAAAGAAGAGTGTTAGCATTAAATCGAGATAAGTAGAGCATGCATTCTAAGAATTTTCGCATTTTGCAAAATTTACATAAATTTTTATCACATTTATTATTTTATAAATTGTTTCCATACATTTCAGAAGGAAATTTTTATTTTTTACTGAAGAAATTTGGAATAAATAAGCTTTGCAAAAGTATTGTCATTAATTAGTATATTATTTCTCATGGATTCACTTAACAGTAATTACTGTGAAGCTTTTCTGAAATCAAAACTAAATTTTAATTTTTACAAAATGAATTCGAATTTGTTAGATTTTGATTTTGTGTAATTCTTTTAATGAAAATTTGATGCAATAGCGGTGCACCTGAAATTCAATAATTCATTTGTTTCCTTATTCCTTGAATAGTATACCTAAATATATGTTATGGCTAATACATTTGTTATTAACAAACTTCATGAATTTATTCAAGGCATAATTTTTTTTTTTTTTATTAACATTGTTAATTGAGGAAAAATGAAGCAGAAATGTTTTCATAAGCGAAAACAAAACCAGTACCTCAAAACTATGAAAAAACTGAAAATAAAAACATTTCCATAAGCAAGAATTCACCAATACTTCAACTAACAAAAACAGAAGAAACATGCTTTCAATAAACAAAAATCAAAACAGTGCTCTTTCTTGTAAATATAAACACTTCTTAACAGATGCAGTTATTGATCGATTATTTGTTTTGGTTATTAAATACCACTTTTTTTTTACAACTTTTATATTGCTCCTTTTTTCATATTTTACTAATTCATTTATTTCATCTACTTTTTTTTTTTCTATTTCATTTATCATTTCAATGAATTTGGAAGATAGAATAAAAAAAACAAACTGAAAAAAACTGAAAAAAAATAGACTGAAAAAAGACTGAAAAAAATAAAATAAATGTTGGCTGTAATGAAATACCTTTTACAAACTGTTCAGAAAGAAAATATACAATGATTCAAGCAAGACATAAATGATGAATTTAAATTTCTACATCTTCTAATTACTAACATATCTAGCAAGATGTATGGAAAATGCATGATGTCAAATAAATGAAAGATAGATCTATTTGATTATCTCAAATAATCGAAATTATTAGAGCTATTCTACTATCCGAAATAACTACTCGGAGTGTTGCACTTAGTGATTTCTACGAATAATAATGTTTTAATTAATAGTTTTTACGATTAATTTTAACCAGTTTACTTTAATTTTGCCAAAATTTGAAAGCCATTTTACTTTTATTGCCCAAACTTTTCGAGTTCACATGAATAAATAGATCATAATTGCTCTTCGATCATAATAAACAATCTTAATTATTCGGAAAATTTGAATGATAGAAAAAGTTGTTTGATGATAAGAACAATACACGAAATACATGTTGAAAAGAATTAAACACTCATATTAGAAAAAATTGGAACTAATTCATTGATAATATTTATTTATTTAAATATAGGAAGTTCTGTCATGACGAGAATGGCATATCACTCAAATTATTTAATTATAACAAACTAACGACTAAATGTTTTCAGCTCAAAAAAAGAAAGTTTTCCAATTGGTCAAATTTCTGAGAAATTATGTTCACAAAACGCAGGAAGTGGTGTACGCCAGAAAAAGTGTGCGCCAACCGGGAGTTGAACCCGGGTCTGCACCGTGGGAGGGTGCAATGATACCGCTACACCATTGGCGCGCCCATACTTAACACTTTACCCTTTACTAGTAATTTCATCATTTCTTTAATAAAACTTCTGATATTTTTGTTATGATTATCGGAATCCGGCACTAATCCGGTTCATCCGGAATTTCAAAGTGCAAAAATGCAGATTAATTTGTTGCTGTTTGCTGAATTACTGAGATTGTGAGAGTTTTCTAGACTATTAAATGCAGAAATGTTTCAAAGAGTGCTATGTATCGCTGTTGGATAAGTGTTCAAAATCAAACGAAAACTTTTAAAAGACTTGATAACAAGTGACCGAAGTTTGATGACCAAAATATCTTCTAGAAAAATTTCGATATCTATAGCTCATCCACAGATGACCAAATTTAATATCTACTAGAAATGTTCTTTTCATTGAATGATTTTACAGATCTTTTCATAAATCTCTTTTCATTCCCTCCTTTTTTTGTTGCCGAAAAATTTCGCAATGATATATCCATAATAAGTTATTTCGAAAGTTGAAATTTTTTATTTTTTGCTCTTCAATTTTCCAAAAACTAAAGTTTTTAGGAATTAAAAAATCAACGTTACTAATTAGGATTTTAATTTGACTGACAATTTGTTCAAAGTTTAGTTAAAAGAACTTCCAAATATCTACATATACAATTAAGCATTCTAAATCGTCAAAAATTATTTGAAAATCGGAAAAACCAATTTGTAGGATTTTCAATAAATTATTAGACAAAACTGTTACCAATATATTAGATTATTAAATGATTATTGATAATCTGCGATTTTATATTACATAATTGATAATAAATATAATTTTCATTTAATTTCAATCAAAAATTTAGTTTCATCATTTCAAATTATGTTAGATAATTATATCTCTTTTGATCTTTTCTTTTTCAGTGAACTATATAATGATACTTCGGCGGTAGCACCGATATAGCATCTTTGTTATTAAACTGTATAATTTTAAATTTTATCATTTTGAGCTTGCACCTATTCCGCGTAAATGACAGGATTGTTTCATATCAACTAATCTCCATTTTTGTGGGAAAAAAGACTTATGCAGTTCGATAACGTAGCTTCTGGTTCACAAAAAATCTTACTAATTCCCAATTTTCACGGAAAATCCTCTGCGACAGTATTATTTGTGCTCACATAACTTATCTAAAATATTTTAAATGCAATTCAATGAAAAGATCCAATTGAATTAATTTTGATTTATTGTGAATGAAGTAAGCTCTCTAATCTTTAACTGAAATTAGATCTGTATTTTGTAACTAATTTTGTACAATAAAACAACAAAATTTTCTAGAAATATCCAGCTGAATCATTTTAGATTTAGGCCGAAATGTCATATATATCACTAATCATTCAACATTGCTCATCAAAAGAAATACGCAGTAAATTGATCTCATGGAAAAATAAGTGATTCATTGAGAGTATGGTATGAATTGATCGAAAAATGGTACATTTTTGTCAACAAATTTGTTACACATCTAATTTTGTTAAAGTGCATTTAAATTTTTGTTTCATTCAGTCAAATTTTTAAGAAATTGAAATCGTTCAATATAATATTATTAAACAATGTTATTCAATCCAACATTCAGAGCGAGGCAGTCACATACAAATCCGTCGACTTTGTCGTGGAAGCAGATGAAGCGATTAATTATCCAAGAGAACTTTTGAATTCCCTTGATCTGCCAGGGATATCACCGCACGTACTGCAATTGAAAATTTGGGTACCAATTATCATGTTGCGAAATATCAACCAGCCAAAACTTTGCAACGAAGCGCGGCTTGCAGTAAAAAAATTAATGAGCAATGTCATAGAGGTAACAATCTTGACAGGACCTTTCAAAAATGAAGGTGCCTTTATTACTCGCATTCCAACGGATATGCCATTTCAGTTTAAGAGATTGCAATTCCCAATTCGTTTGGCGTTTGCATTCACCATCATTAAATCTCAGGGCCAATATCTCGAACTGAGTGGTTTTGATCTAGAGACCGATTGTTTCTTACATGGACAATTCTATGTTGCGTGTTCTAGAGTTGGCAAACCAGACAATCTCTATATATACGCAAACAATGGAACAACAAAAAAGTATTGTATAATCACATATATTGTGAAATTAGACATGTTAGATGTAGGGAAAACTGAAAGATTCAAATAACGCCATGACAATAATTGTAAACAAAAAATACTAAATGTCAAGTGGCGCAACATAGATTCAAAGGGACGACAAATATGTTAACAACCAAAACGCTCCAATTCACAGATAAACGATAAAGATCGACTCAATAACAGCACAGTTTAGAGTTCCAAGGCTTCCAGTTCGACAGTTCAAAGCGATACAAAAGTAGCAACAATCCGACAATACAATTGAATAGTATTCTTCTCTAACAGCGACAAAGGAAAGAATTCTAAGTGATTAATTTGCCTGGATATTCTCTGATAAGAGTCACTCTTCATCAATCAATAAAATCTTTCTCAACAGCGTTCATCTCTGTCACACAAGACACTAAAACCTCTTCAGATATATTGCTGACCTAATCGAATCACGTTAGCAAGAATCAATCTCCAATCCAACCAGACTACAAATCAAATTGCAAAGTATCAGTTTTTATTCCCAACACTAACCAGACTGAGCTACAGCAACGCGTGTGTGTAAAAACATGGCGTATTCGAATGCAACGTTCGAAATTTTAATGCAGTAGGTAAGGACTTTCCGATACCCAAGATTTTGAATTAATATAGATAAGGCGTGTTTAAAAACTTCCGGAGATTTGAGATTTTGAACAAACGAACATTTATATTTCTATTACTGTAGAATAGCTGGATTGGCAACGCAGAGTATGGCCAGGTCCAGCTAGTTACCAAAATAAAAAATAATCGATTATATTTAATCTGCAGATTTTCTCATTTTTCCTCTCTACATCATTATTTTATATATCATTCAAATGACTTTTTTTTCTTTATTATCATTATTTATTATTACTAATTATTAAAAATGTACTTATATTTGTATGTATGAAAAAAGAAAGAAAAATGCGAATAAACTACAAATTTGCATATTTTAGCAAATTTTTTTCAATCTTATAAAATAGATTTGAAGTAATAGAAAAATTGAATGGATCCATACTGAACGGTTATTTCTATCAGCTTAAGTTTATTTTCAGTTAAAATGGGTGATTCAACAATAAGTCACGGCATAGGATACGTTCCACAGCCAGAAAGTGATCGTCGAATGTGTGCCCTCTGTAATACATCTTTGGGTGAGGAAGCCGTAATAGCAATGAATCGCCTTTGGCATCCCGATCATTTCCGTTGCCATGCTTGTAATGCACCAATTAAGCAAACCTATCAGGTAATCATCTTATTTGAATAAATAGTATCATTCGAACAGATAATCTTTCCTAGGTTTTATAATTTAAATGGGTGATCTTTCCTGAGTCTCATAATTCGATAATTCTTTTCTGGATGTCAGAATTTTGAACCAATAATAACAATTATTAATATGATATAACTTTTATTTCAGAATCTCTTCAAATATATCATTAAGATTTACTGCTCAATTTCTTTATCCTTATGTTCAAATAAAATAACAAACGTAATCTAATTATGTTATGAGTCTTATAAGTGAAAAAGTAATCTTTGGATGAAAAAAAAAAAAAAATCGTTTTTAATTTTCATTTTTAGTAAAAATTCATAGCAATAATTAATCAGTTCATTCTAAATTTGGAAATTCTGAATTTGTATATCTTTTACAGTTTAAATTAATTCTATATAAAAACAACAAATTTTTTAGATTGCAGATGAGAAGCCATATTGTGTACAATGTTTTTCTAAGAAATATAATCCAAAATGCAACGGTTTGTCAATAATTTTTTCCTTTTTTTTAATATTATTAAGTATTACCTATAACTAATATATTGACAATAAATGGAGTAATAAAATAATAAAAAAATAGAAAAAAAGATCGATTATTATTTATCTGCCAGCATTATTATTTGTTTCTACAATTATTACAATAAACTTTAATTATATAATTTTTCAGAACTTTCCTTCAACTTTAAAAATCATTGCAAATGAAATTTTGTTCAGAAAATGAACTTTTTTTTGATTATATCTTTTATAATTTCAAAATCAATCTTATCCTAATGAAGGACAGATAAGGAAACTGTTGTATTTTTTACATTTATTTTAAAAATTCTACGATAGTTTTTCTATTAGCAATGTTGATAATAACCATTTGCTGAGTATTTGATTAGAAAAATAACTTAATTTTATTATTTAATTAAGCAGTGCTAGACTTTTCCATAAAAAATTTTTTCTTTCCCTTTCTTTTCGACTCATTTTAAAATTAGGATCAAATTAACAAAACAAATTATAAGTTCAGTAAATGATACTATCAAGCGAAATTCAATAAATGATATTGCTAAATAAATAAAAATTTATTTAATAATTGAGTCATAAAAAATTATAGTTTCAACAAAATTATAAAATTATAATTTCAACAAGTTTCCTTTTTTTTTTTTTTTTCTTTTTTTTTACGTATTTCATTTAAACCCAATCCTACTTAATACCACTCAAAAATATTTTAAACTTTCTTTTCGTATATTTACTACTTTTTAAATGAGTACATATCTTTAAATATAGGCTGTGGTGAAGTACTTATCGATTCTTGCTTGATTGCACTTGATAAGCATTGGCATCCACGTTGTTTTACGTGCGCTGCATGCAAGCAACCATTACCGAATGGTGAGCATTATATTATCGATGATTTGCCATACGACCGTGATTGTCATTGGGAAAAACGTCTCGAGAAACGTATTCGTATCACACAAGAAACACATACAAGGATGGATCATTAAGAGATGATTTCTTTTGTTCCTTTTTTCATTAATTTCTTTATTAAAATTCAATGTAAAACCGATTTATTGATTTATTGGTCAGTCATCATCTGGAATTCCTCCTTGTTTCAAAAAAAGTCCAAAATTAAACAAATCATAGACCCCATAACTTTTTTGGAATTATCATCCAGTACTACTTTTTAAACTTTCATCATTTACATAAATTGTAAACAACAGTTCCTTTATCAAGAATTATATGACATATCGAAATCCAAGTTACCTGAATAATTTTACGATCCGGACAAATTTTCCCAAAAAAATACACTGCACGCATGTATCACCGGAAATGGCATGTTCAGGACCAAAATATAATCGAATTGGAATTAGAGAAAAATTAACTTCCAAAATTCTCACTTGATATTTTACATGAAAATAAAGACACTAACTGTGATAACATATCACCTTATACCAAATCTTGTATGATTAAAGAACTTGGTATGAAGATCTTAAAAGAGTCTTCAATAATCTGAAAATAATATAAATTCATCTTATCGCTTTGAAAAGTGATTTCAATGATTTACAGTCCTTTCCAGTACATCAGAGAAAACTCATTAAAAAAATTTTACTGTTTGCTTTGTTCATAGCATAAAATAAATGTATGACTAAGATGAGTATTAGCAGTATAGGAGAAAAAATTTGACACAACACAAAAAATAGCTAATGATTAAAATAATGCTATATGTGTACATAAATTGGATGTAGAATAAATTAATCATATAATCAGTTCTATAAAGTATATGCGAAAGAACTGCAAAGACGATACGGAAAAAGCACAGAATCATATAAGGCAATGAAAATGGAGAAAAAACAGGTTGGAAATTGCTGACAAAATGAACAGCACGAAGATCATGTTTTAAATTCCATATACTTTGACTAAAATGCCGAATTTAGCTGTTACCTTCTTTACTTCCATTTTTTTTATTCACTTTACCAACTTCCCACCCTCGTTTCAGTTAACTTTCCAATCAATTCATTTTGCAGTTTCACTTGAACAAACTCTCGTTGCTGGTGAATACAAAAGGTGGAATCCTAAGAATAAAATATCGTTATCTTATGGAAAATTAGGGAAACAGGAAGCAGCAGAAAGTAATGAAAGCATTATACTTATACATAGATTGTAAAGAACTAAATTAAAGCAGTTCAACTGAAAATTTTAAAGAAAGATAAATGTCTGATCCAAAAACAGAAAGAAATCTACAAAATTTAACCGAATAACATCAAGATCGGAACATACTGAAAGTACTTATGCAAACTGACAATTCAAAAGCTGCAAATAACAAACTGTGTAAAGATTTGCTACAATATATAACAGCCACCCTCAACTTTTCAAATTTATTTTAGAGTTTCATTTAGTAAAATCAGTTATTTTACAGGATCGAAAACAATCAAGATAAACTAGGATTTCAAAAACGATAATTTAAAGCCACAGTACGAAGTAGTTGCACAATATGTACTATGGCTTGATAAAGGATGATATAGCTTAAGCTTCTTCATATCTCATTAGACTGTAATGGTTGGTGTGTTGTATTTCTCTGGCTGCATCAGGAAGCAGAATTTTTATTACATTGTGCAATGGTTAAATCCCTTAGGAAACAAAAGTCACCTTGACTTCATATATTTTTTTCTGCCCAGTTAATAATTTCTAGTATAGTTTATTATCTACAGTTAATAATATCTAATATGATTCACTATATCAGTTCAGACAGCTTTAATTCCCTTTAAACAAAATGTCGAGAAGCATCCGGAAAAATAAGTGATATGAAAAAAGACGGAAAAATAGTAAATGCATTAGCGTTTTCCATCAGCTGCCATGGTATGATTCGAACTATTTGATGAAGAGCTCTGGAAACCTTCTGTTCCCACTGCCGCTGAAGTTGATCTAACATTTTGTACCGGTGGTGAATGAAGATGACGCAAATTCTGTAAGCACTGATCAAAATTAACAGTGTAAATAAAATGGCATAATGAAATTTTAATTCAATAGAAAACGACACTTCGCAGTTGGCACAGATGAAATATTCTACATCGTCTCATATTTCAATACAAAATGATATAATATTAGTGCAGCGAATTATTTACATTTCTTACTCTTCGTTCTTGTCCTCTCAAATAAGAAGACATCAATAAAGAATGAATAAAAATCTCGCATAATTGAATGAAAACCCCAGGAAAATTTTTACTGAATGAGAATAAGCAAGAAAGAAATCTTTACCCTTAAATTGTTGAAATTTTGAAAAATTCAACAAACCTCCCCAGTTAAATGATGTGCAAAATGTGCAGTACTAGCATTATGAAATACTGAATGTTGCACAACTGGCGAATTAAACGGCCTATTTCCAGCGCCATTCGATGTAGATACAGCAGTAGTTATATCCAGTTGCAAAGGTGCTGGCTAAAACAGGAATATCTTAAAGGATTGGCTGCTAATCTAAAAATTACTGAGATACAGGAAAAAGTAAACTATAGTTACTTAATCCTCCAAAAGAAGGAAACTTTTTATTTCGAAAAATGAGATTTTTTAATAAAATTCAATTGAAAGATAGGTCGGTGATATATTGGAAGTGACTACAACCAATTCTTGCCGTAATTAAAATTATTATAATTATCAAACCATATAATTTGGAAGAAATCTTAATGTAGTAAGAATTCTTGCTATTTAAACTTAACTTCATTCAATTAGCTTTCCCTTATTCTATTTCAATTTAACTGTAAGATGAATAAGAAATTCTTATTCACCTGTGGGATGGGATCACTTGCAGCACTTGCTAAACTTGGATTGGATTTGCTTTTTACAATTGGACATGCAAAATCAACATGACGTGAACGTGCTTCTTCCTTTTCCCATGAACAATGAACAAATGGTCGCTGAACGTAATTGTAAATAACTAAAAACAAACAATGATTATTTTTGATTTCAATGTTGGTATAATAAAATCCTGCCATCCATTTTTCATCCGGAAAAAAATTCGACATACCCTCAGCTTTATTAAAACGCCGTTTTATTTTCTCCTTATGGGTTGGATATCCTTCCATACCAAGTCGGATCTTCTTGAGACCACGTTCCTTTAAAACCTAAAAATATGAAAATTCGTTATCTTATGCATGAATCGAAAAAATTTTGGTAAAGCAAATGTGATTTGAAATGCATAACTATGTTTTTGTTTCAAAACCTTCTGTGCAGTGAATAAAAAAACCCTTGCTATTAAAGATAATGAAAAGAGCATTCAATAGAACAATCACAAAAACTGGTACAATAATGTCGAATTTAAGCAAAAGATAAAATTCATCCATTTTATTTCACAAGTCTATCAACCTACTTGTTTTGCTACATCGCGATTTTCAGCGTATTTGAAAAAACGATAAAGATGAGTACTGTAAACAACTTGTGTCGTGTCTTCGCCCATCTGTGGAGGATAGAGTTCATCCCAATCAACTACATCGTCATCCAACAGCACTACGATATGGCATTCACGATCTCCATGCTGAATAATGAAATTTACTAAAATTTTGATTAGCAGTAAAAATTTTACACATTTTAAAATGTGATAGCAAAGAAAAGAAAAGAAAAAGTATATTTAGTGATGAATTTTAAGGATGCATATTGAAATCATTAATTCCCTACTTATTTCCAACCTTCAAAATAAAACCCATCATCTCGATTTGTAAACAGCATACATAGATGAAATCTTTCAATGAGAAAATACTGAACATAGTGTGCTCTTTTATCAATTTTTTCTATAATTAGAAACATTTACCTCAGTACTAACAATCATTTGTGGCAGAATAGTTTCTTCGAGAAAAGCAGTAAATTGCTGTCTAGCACCTTCATTGCTTAATTCGTGCAAAAATGAACGGAGATTGTGGCATTGCACGGTGCGAGCATTGAATGGTACTAATAGATAATCACAAGCTTCACGGAGTTCCGAAACTGACACTGATGGCGGGCAGCGCATTTTTCCAATATGGTAGTATTCCTGAAATTTTTCAGTCAGCTAAAACATGGAAGGTAACAAAAAGATATTATCAAATTGACAATCAGACCGTTTTTTTTTTTTTTTTTTTAATCCATTATATTACAAAACTAAAACTAACCAGAACTGCACGAAAGCATGAAGCAGAAAGACCATCAGCTACTTCATATTCATTTTGATCATTGGGTCGAACAAGTTCAACACCATCCTGACGTTGTGCTCGTAAAGTGAACATTCGTCCAAGCATAGTATCAGGTTTGGCAATTAATACAGCCGGATCAACCACAAATCTTGTATTTTCAACAAGCAACACTACTTTGTCACCTGAATTCAAAATTATTTTATAAATCATCTAAAGTTTTATCTAATTATCTACTAAACAGTATCAAACATTTCACTTCTGCAAGTAATTGACAATGGCTTGTCTTGTCATTTCATCTGAAATTCCCCTCATAATGAATTTCTATTAAACATAAACTCACCATTTTCTGCATGACTCATGTCAACAGTACGCTTAGGACTTTGTGAAGAAGAAGCAACGGTTGCCAGAAGTAAATCATTGGCAGTACTTCCAAGGGACATTGATCGCTTATTTCGGCATAAATCCTGAAATTTAATATCCATTTTGAAGAAACAATAGACAAAAAAATGACGAGACAAAATAGCAATATCTAACCCGTTATCTACGGTAAATTTTTAACAATATAGCTCTGCGATGGAAATTTCAATATGAATTTTAGGTTAACAAAAGCTTTGCAATGAAAAGTTCAACACAGCAAAAATATTCCGATATCACTGCCATAAAGAGCAGCACAAAATAATGAAAAAGAAATAGCGGCACTAAGCATCACTTCCAATTACTGATTATACTGCATCAAAGAAGTTATATTTTCACATCTGAAAAATTACTTTTTTTGTGGTAGCTTGTTTCAAGGCAGGCTGTAACGGTGGTGTACTTTGCTCAGCATGGTGTTCAGCGCCAGAATTACGCGACGGTGAGCCTGAAGGAGACGTGTTGGATGATGACGAAGAACCAATGCTGCTACTATGCAAACACGACTTGCGACCTGCTCCTTCTGAAAATATAACAGGTGAAGTGAAGAATCAGAATGGAACAGTATGGACAATTATTAGCAATAGATATAACATATGCAACATTAACGGTAAATAAGTTATGCCAATTGAGTTGTAGTAAAAAGAATTCGAATGCGATAAATAATGGAATTTAATTGTGATCATCTTATCATTTCGTATTAATGATAACAATTAACTTCAATCTGCTTCTTGCTGTCACAGTTGCTTCTGTCCACTTTTCCAATCCATATACAGAAAATGCTTTTCTATCACAATAGAATTTGATAAAGTTATTATTTTCTTATCAATTTTCTAAATTAAATCAAAAATGTAATCGCACGAATCAGGATGAATTTTCTCGCAAGTAAATGAAAAATTAAACTTAAGTACGAAACGACCAAAAATTTTCTACGTGCTAGTTAAAATCGCTTTTGATAAAAAAAAGTTAACTTTTTCGAAAATTTTTTTTTGAAAAAGGTTTAACTCCTTTAAAATCTAGCTTTTTTTTCCAGTTATTTGAAGAATTTTCTGGAGGAGATCCAGAAAACAAAGTTCGGCAATTCTCAATTCATTTAAAGAGCTCATTTGATGCTTTCCTTTCTCACATTATCACTTTAATAATCACAAGTATAATTTATTTGAACGCTAAATATGCGTGACAACATTTTAAAAGATAAAAGAAAAAGAATAATATATGCTTTAAATGCAGTTTATTCCATTAACTGCTTCACTTTAATCTATGAGAATGCTAGACATGTTGAAAGAAACATGTTATAATATGAAATCACCACGCAAACTAGCTATTACAACGTAAAAATATAGAAGTCAAAGATCAAGAACTAAATGCAATTTTAAACTCAACTCATGACTCATATGAGGATGATGCGAACATTTTTTAAGAAGCCCTTTGAAAACTGATGAAAACATTAACTAGTTTTTTCTCTTATATAACCAATTATGATCAGATATCGCGATCCTTAATATCATAATTATATGTCAGAGACAAATGATTCTACATAAGCATGACAGATTAATCAGAGGAAATAAATCTCTCAAGTTGAAAGAGAACAATTTTGCGACATCCTATTGAAATCTGTTAGTATATTTTTTTTATCGTATATATATTCAGGTTATAAATCTATACAAAATGAAAAATATGCTTACGAAAACAAATGATTTTAGCAAGCCTAAAAAATCTCCTATTTCCTCTCATTGTATCTCTTTCTCTGTTACTCATTGAAAAAGCAAGTTTTAATGCGCAATCACACTGATCAAACTCGTCTAATTCCATAACAGTTTCCCATCACTCTCATATTCTGTGAAAACAAAAACAGACACTGTCGGATACGCGTTCGCAGTCAGTGATGATCGACCACAGTGCAATACCAACAGTAATCTATCATGCTTTCGAATTAAATACTAAGACGGTAAGAATTAAAAAATAAAGTGAAATATGAGATGAGTAATCTTTCACAGTAAAGAATTGAAGTTTTAATTACAAGTAGCACTACTTAATTTATTTGATGTAAATTTACAACTTCATGAATAAGATATTACTCCAACGATTTGTAAATAAATGTAAAGCACTGTAAATTTAACAAAAAGAACCGCTATCAATCAGCATACACACTCTACCCAATTGTTGATTACTTCATGTGCTTTGTAAATACGAGGGCATTTCATATTACTCGAAGTAATTACAAAATTTTCCCGAACAGCTTGAATTCTTACAATAATTAGCCGAAAACACAATTCTAAGATAACCTATTCATTTTTCGGTAAAAATTACAAACTGTCTACAGTAATAGTTAGTTACTGAAAACAAATCAATGAAATCAATTATTTGAAATGGCTTACAATACTGAAAGGTTTTTATTGATTTGTAGCCTTGTGTTCTAAGTTTTGAGAGTACATTTTGTTTAGATTTGAAAACTAATAATTCATTAATATGTTAGGAAATATTTTGCCAACTTAATTTCGAAGAAAAGAGAACTTATAATGTCCCAGCAATTAAGATAAATTGAACAAAATCATACATGAAGACTATATTTTAATTCTTTTTTTTTTTTTTTTTTTTTTGAAAAAAGTATGGGATTGACTAAAGATATAAATCGGGTAGCGATATTTAATCAACTTTTTGACCAAATATAGTCAAACGCGGAAAGAATAAATACATTAATAAAACATCTGAATAAAAAAACTACTGAAATGTAACAGAAGTATTACTTAAAATTGAGATCAAACTCTTTCAAAATAAGAAATGCTGAAAATGTAGATCAGGAGAGATTAATCACTGTAGATTTAAACTGTTCGTTCCATAGTTCCTCAATGTGTTTCACTGTTATTAATACTGTAGTAGTAAATTTGGAAGTTCATATTTGAGAATAGAGTCACAGCTGCTCAAACAAGAGAATAAATATATGACTACCCCGCAAACTCTTTCAAAATAAGAAATGCTGAAAACATGAATCAGGAGAGATTAACCACTGCAGATTTCAGCTATTCGTTTCATAGTGCCTCAATACGTTTCACTGCTATTAATATTGCAGTAGTAAATTTGGAAGTTCATATCTGAGAATATAATCAGAACTGCTCAAACAAGAGAACAAACTATACGACTATCACGCTTGAAACGACAAAATCTCACAGAGATAAGGCATAAAGAACAATTTCCAAAGACTTCAAGAATAGCCATTTAAACTATGAGCATTTCAAAGTTTATAAATATACAAATTAACCTAAAACATGACTAAAGTATGAAATAAACAGTCACTGAATAATCCAAAACCATAATATTTTCTATGAGCTCATAAAATATCCAAAAATTATTACCTGAACCAGGAAGAAGTAGACCTCTTGATGTGCGGATTCCTGAGAAAGACCAAGTGACCTGGAAGAAACAATAAAAACCAACTTATATCAACTTGATCAAACGGATGAAACAACTATGTGAGAGCATTATAGACATGGATATATGTTAGAAAGTAAGACATTGGTTACTCTCTGTCTACTTGTTTAGTATTAACGTTAGAAACAATAATATAATAAGCATCTTCATTTTAAGCGCGACTGGTTTTAAGCTAGAAAAATCTCTCGTTCCTCGCACTGCAATAAAGACTCTTTGCTATGCAAGCAAAAGGAATAGTTCCACCTTAATGAATGACCGGCCTAACTGCTAAATCTGTGAATATATGGTAGATGAAAGAAAATAATTACTTATCTACTGAAAGGATACAAAATACGCTATGTAATAACACGCATCATTTATCCTTAAAGCTATAATTCCAGATTGTCTTTAAAGCATAAAAGAATATATGGTTGAAGTAATTAAATGTGGTTCAAAAAATCAATCAAGCTTTGAAAGTTGCGTACATGAACCGTTCATAAAACTAAACATTTCCATTTCCAAGCACTTACATCATGTCACTTTGGTAACGTACTGGTGGTGTATATGGTATAATGAAAAATAATATTCTGTAACTTAAATAATATAAATCTACAGTAAATCTGAGTAATTCATCAATTTGCAAATAACTTTTCTGATTAAAATCATCTACAGTCAATTGAAAAAAAAAAAAGAAAAACCCACTGCATTTTCACCGGTTGATCTGCATAGAAAAGGAAACATGGAAATACCTGATTCCGTTGAGAGTTACGCGTAAGGCGTCGTTTCAAACAACTATTTCGACCACATCCACCAGATGAGGCACCTTCTGACTCACGCTTATCGAATCTTTCTGAAAATTCTAAAAACTTGTACATTTCAATTTAATTTATTGTATCTCCTATAATTTAAATAACACAAAGTTATATGAATATCCTATAACTTGAAAACACAAAGTTATGATAATTTGAATAATTTATCAGAAACACCGACATATCACATCGATTCTTTTTTTGTCCTTCATTAGACATTTTACTTTACAGTTCATGGGATCATATCATTTTCTCATGAAGTAAGATTGGTGAGAGACTAAATACATCAAAACAATTTGTCACATTTGGTTACTAAACTTTCATAAAAAACAAATGAAGAGATATCTTGATACCTCATCTCTCCTTTCCTCTCTTCCAAAATCTCCAAAATTCTATTGAGGGATAACAGAATGATGTCGATGGATTATGTTACTAATAATAATGAAAGATATTTTTTAAAACTTCAACTACGCCGAGAAGAGTTAAAAGCTAAACAATACTAACTGTCAGAAGATTTCAAAAACACGCGAGATCCGCATACCTTTTTCAAAATGGTCAGCATAAATATGTAAAAGATTCTCATTTCTATCGATATCAAACTTCTTTTTCAACAAAATTACGGACAACTGCTTAAAAATAAAGTTTAAATAATTTTAGCAAACTTCAAACTTTCTTCCGGATAATTTGTAAAGAAGTAAGAAAATGTTACCTGGCGAACCGTCGGAATCGGATATTGCAACGCGTACCTTACGTCTAAACGCGATCTTCTTGCTCTTTACGTCATTCCTACTATCCCCCATAACAAACTCCATGCAACATCTAAGCAACACATAAGATTTCCAATTGAATGTGCTATGATGTCACTTCTTATTTCGTTATGACACCTGTTTCAAAAAAAAAATTAAACGCATTCGAATTGAATGTGAGAATAGAATAGTGGTCAGTAGGAGGATTAGACGTGTCAGACAGTTCTGAGAAGATTTTGCGTAAAGAAAATGGAAAATATCAACGAAAATAGCGGTGGGAGAAGATTGGGATGAATTTCTTAGGAAGTGAGAAAGTCAAGTAAGTAGCAAGCATTAATCATAATTAAGGAAGTGGGAAGAAGTGGCACTCAACAAGAAGGGAGAGCATAAAGATCGATAAACAAAGAGGAAGATATTGAAGATTGAAGAAGACCAATTAATCATCTGGTAATTTAAATTTGATGAATCGCAAGCAGCAATTTCCAAAATGCTATCATTGAGAAAATTCAATAAATAGCAGTATCAATTATAATTAAGAAAATAGGAAAAGATAGTAAAATCGATAAGCAAAGAGAAAGATATTGAAAATTGATTAATCATTGGTAGTTTTTAAGTTTGATAAATCGCACGTAACAATGTTCGAAATATCTCGTTTGATAAATCGCAACTAGCAATGTTCGAAATATTGTCGCAACGTTCTTTACCCGAAATTTCTCAAGTACTTGCGAAATACTCAATTTCTTATTGTTACTCAATTTGAACAATATTCACTTATTTTTAGTTATAATAATTTCGGAGCGTAATTGTATATGTTTGTTTATATTGTTACAAAATTGAATGCATTTGTGCTATACTTAAAATATGCGAGAATGGATTGATGGAAATGCACGTATCTCGGAAATGATCTGTTTAAAAGTGCATTCACCCTTTCGTTCGTTATGTATTCGTATTTCTGTCCGCCCTTCTGTTTACATCTATCTATCTATCTACCTTGTGTTGTCTGTTATGCATTTGTGTGTATATAAAATGTGCAGCAATATTGCTGTTTTCAGAATTAAATTTCAAATCGAAATGGTACAGATGTGGTGAATGGAAGTTGGCATTAAATTTTCCTTTTATTTGACCGTATGTATTCTGGGAATAATTTAATGGTTTGACTATTTAATTGCTCCATTTCATCCATCCTAAACACCACAACAAATATTCTTGATTGAAAGTTCGCATAAAAAAAACCCAATCCGTTAGCATTTAACCAAGTGAAAGCTTAGGATGAAAACACACTAGAATGATTGAGTAGGCAAACTTCCTTTCTTTTCTTTTCTTTTCTTTTTTTTTTCTTTTTTTGCAAGCTGCATTCTTATTTTCATTCGCAAATTCTATCTTTTCCACTACTCCTTTCAATCCTTCTTAATACCGTAGAGATTCGTATGTATGTATGTGTGTGTGTGTGTGTGTGTGTGTGTGTATGTATGTATGTATGTATGTTGCTATATTCGATAACAAAATGATGAGATATTTGTTTTCGCTTTAAAAAAAAAAAAAAAAAAAAAAAAAAAAAAAAAAGTTGAATGTCTAAGAAAGTTGGTTGCTAGCAATGAGCTCAACTTGATCAGATAGATGTTAACATCCAATGAATCATCCTGTGTTAATCAATAAAAGATAGGGGATCGAATTTATTTTTCCCCTTTACCTCTTCGATAGTTATATGTGTGTGTGTTTGTGTGTGTATGTGTGTGCATCTGCGTGCGGCTGCATTTTATTGGCTAAGTGCAGTGCAAGATATATGAGAATGTCAGTTAGAATGCCTCTCCAACAGCATTCTGCCCTTCAACATATTTTTGCAATGCACAAAGATTGAGGTGTGTGTGATGCATTTTTTTTGGCTGTATGTTTGTGGTGCATGTGTGTGAGCAGGTCGTCTGCATGTCTGCTGCATGTAGAGATTACATATGTGTACCTGCAGAACGGAGAGATGCACGTCCGCCCACGCGTACGGATCGATCATATTCATTCACCATGGCATGCTTGGAGTGGAGCTATGAGGGATTCATTGTGCGAAGGATAGAGGTTACGATGAGGTATGTGCAATGCTGGGCTATGATGTTGGGAGAAGGTTGAAGGGATTTTATCATCACGAATGATAGAAGTGTTATCAGTTGGCTGTCTTACCTTCTCCTTCTTTCATTTATCACATACATATAACTGGTTGATAAGCGACAGTTTAATAGATTATGCAATTAAGTTGAATAATGTCAAGGTCATATCATTTCTTGTTACGCAAAAGTGACAACTAATTTGCTCCAATATTTCTATATGCAATAGTGCACATTAACTTGCACACTTCTGTAACAGAACTTTCTCTCCGAAATATTCTTACACATTTGCAAGGGTATGATGATTCAGCATTCTTCGTTATGAGCGAAAAAGGTAATAAGGTGATGTTAATGTCTGAAAGAGTTTCATTTTAATAAATTCATTCTGGTGGATGCTGTCCCGTCTCCTTAAATGTATTCGAAATGAATAGTTCCATTGCCGTGCAAACAGTAATGAAACTATTCATTCCATACATTATTCTTCAAATTCTTAAAGTTTGATCTTTTAATGCAAATGATGAGAAGATGCAAAATGAGTTATGAATTCTGTGCTAGTAGTCTTACTGTAATTTTGCGAATAGGTAACAGAAAGAGCAAATATATATGATCGAGCAAAGATTATTATCGCAGACTGACCTTCCCATTTTTCAGTAACTTTCCCTCCTTTCATCGACTTTCCTTTCTTGCAGAGGAAGGGCAAATATTCGCATAAGTGTGCGGCTTATTGCTGATCTAGGTTGTATAAATGTTCTGTCAGTCGAATCTTGCATCTTTTCTATGGAGTGGAACTGGATGAGAACCGATATTATTAAAGTCCCATTGTTGTTCTTCAAAGAACTATCATTGGTCTCACGTGATCACTTCCTGTTTAACCTTCAACACATATTACAAAAGCATACAGAATTATTTTTTGTTATTCTAAATCATAAGTTTTGTAGCTTGTCGGTTGAGGACGAAATAAGTTATTTTTTTTTTTGCTTTTTCAAAAAAGAAAAAAAAAAAAAAAGGAAGTGTTTTAAATGTTACGTATTTCTTGCTGGGACGGAGGCAAATCTTTGTCTACATTACATTATTTTCTCATGTTATTTACGCAGTGTGTTTATGTTGTTATCGGCTGATATTTAATTTCAAGAAATCAAAAAATTAAGCTGTTATTCCATATCAGCCCTGTTGTGTACTGTTTACGAAGGCATTTCCACGTGTTCATCATGAGCAAACCGAAGATTGGAATTAATGGGTGAGTTGATTTTTTCTTGAAATTCACCCATTCATATTAAACTAATTGTTTGAAAAATTTTCAGAATCAGTGTCGGAATTGAGACATATTTTTATTAAAGATTCTGAAATTTTTGTCTGATGTCGTTACGGTCCTTTGAGTTTTGGTATCTAGAAAAATTTCCTCAAATTCAGATTTGGTCGTATCGGCCGACTTGTTTTGAGAGCGGCAGTTGAAAAGGACACCGTTGAAGTAGTGGCTGTCAATGACCCCTTCATCAACATCGATTACATGGTTCGCTAAAATTAAAAATATTTTTTTGTTTTTCCATTTTTTTTTTCTTTTGGATTCTAAAAACATTTCTGCGATTGGCTAATCGAGGTTCGAAAATTTGTAGTCAGGAAAGGGAAGTCATTATGAATTTTGCTTATTTTTCAAGTATCAGTATTTATGAACGGATAATGTTGATCGATTAGTACTATGCTATTTTTCATGTAAATGTTTATAGGAATGATTTTGAGATTGTTTTTGTTTTTCAGGTATACATGTTCAAATACGACTCAACACATGGACGCTTTAAGGGTCATGTTTCTGCTGAGGGTGGAAAGCTTATTGTAACAAACGGCAAAACGACTCATCAAATCGCTGTACACAACAGGTGACGATTCATCATATCTTTTTGCACAATTATTTGATTCCATAAACTTTATTTTCGGGAATTTATACTGAAAGTACTGAAAACTTCCAGTTTTTTTTTTTTTTTTTTTTTTTTGGAGAAATGGAGGAACCTTTGGTCTTTCCATTGTTGTTAAGATTGCACATGTGAATGCTCACTTTTTTTTATGTTCTAAATGAGTTGTCTGATCTTATTATTTCTTAATTTTGCATTGACAAAATTATAGCCAGTAACATGCAGAAGAGGAGCATTTAAAAAATTTCAGCAAAGATCCTGCCGAAATTCCATGGGGAGTAGAAGGTGCAGAATATGTTGTCGAATCTACTGGTGTTTTTACAACAACGGAGAAAGCAAGCGCACATCTGAAGGGTGGCGCTAAGAAAGTCATCATTTCGGCTCCATCTGCTGATGCACCGATGTTCGTAATGGGTGTTAACAACGACAAGTATGATAAAGCAAACAATCACATCATCTCTAATGCTTCATGCACCACCAATTGTCTGGCGCCATTGGCTAAGGTTAAAATTTTCTTAATCATCTATATATATATTGATATTTCAAAGTTTAAAAATTGTTTGAGAATTTTCATAAAGTGATTTAAAGAAGTGAAGTGGAAGACAGTAATGAAGTGATGTCGATTAATAGTAAACTTTTCCAGTGTTCTTATTTTTTCAAAATAATAAATTTACACTTTATTGACGAATTTATTATTAAAAGTTTTTAAGGAAGTCAGCAGATGCAAAAAGAAGCAAAATGAAGAATTGCGTTGTTAATTTTGTTATTGCAAAAGATTTTCATCCAATACTATATATCGAACATATGCATTGATTCTTAATTTCAGGTTATCCATGATAAATTTGGTATCATCGAGGGTTTGATGACCACCGTACATGCAACAACGGCCACTCAGAAGACTGTTGATGGACCATCTGGAAAGTTGTGGCGAGATGGTCGAGGTGCTGGTCAGAACATCATCCCAGCAAGTACTGGTGCAGCAAAGGCTGTAGGAAAAGTAAGATCTAACTTAGAAAACATTTTACCAATCCTAGTTCTCAAGTCCCATGAAATTGAATTTAAACTTATTTGTCATAAAATCTGAATTACATCTATAGAACCAATAATCTTAGGTCATTCCGGATCTGAATGGAAAGCTAACTGGAATGGCTTTCCGTGTGCCAACTCCGGACGTATCAGTTGTTGATCTCACTTGCCGACTGCAGAAAGGTGCAAGTATGGATGAAATTAAGGCCGCTGTGAAAGAGGCAGCTGCTGGACCAATGAAGGGAATTCTGGAATATACTGAGGACCAGGTATGAGTTCCGATTTTTTGTTCAAAGCAAGTTTAATTTCAAAATCATAATGATAAACATTGAAGATAATTTGTTCTTTCTCTGAAGATTCAGATTGAGTTGCTTATTTCTTTGCTTGTTCGTGCAACAAACAGTTGCATAAAAAGTATTTCCAGATTAATTTTATGAATGCTGTTCAAATGACTTACCATAATTTCAGGTTGTATCATCTGATTTCGTTGGTGATCCACATTCATCAATCTTTGATGCTCTGGCATGCATTTCACTGAATCCAAACTTCGTTAAATTGATTGCTTGGTACGATAATGAATATGGCTACAGCAACCGTGTTGTTGACCTTATCTCTTACATCGCGAGCAAATAAGCAGCAGTGGTACAACACTGTCATCATGGGCTTGATCTGTTAAAGAGCAGAAGACTGTTGTGGAAAATAGCATGGAAACTTTTTATATGATTTTTTTTATTGATATGCGTAGATATGCATAATTTTTTATTTTTGTCAATAACCTTTTTAAAAAATTCTCGCTTGGAATTTGATCCCCCAAAAAAAAGTACTTTTCCGTATATCTTCCTAGTTGGTATTTGTGTGAGTGTTTTTTAATTTATGTGGGTAGTCTATGTCACTGTTCCATAAAGTTGTTAGTAATAAATCAGTTCAGAAAAATTTTTTTCTGCATACATATAATGAAGGAATAATTGTTGAAATATTGTCTGGAAATTAGCGATGAAATTAGAAGTTCATTGCTTCTTTCCTAGAAAAGATGCATGGTGAATTAAAGTGTCAGCCAATATCAATCAGTTAGTAAGGAATAGTCATGAACTATCATCTCCTGAAAGAGGAATTAAGTATGCCCAATATAAAGTTGAGTATGCGATACTAGTGCTACATATTGATTGTGCTAAATGTTATTTGATACTGCTAAAAATTCTCGACGCGTAGCACAGACAAATAATTGTATCAGAAGTTTTTGGTTGGCGAAGGATTTGTTTTTCATCAATGTTCAAGATGAGCAGTTATCTAAAATTCTCATTAACAGAATGGGGCGCTAAGTTCTTTATTAATGTTCAGTTGAAGAACTGCACTTCGAATCTTTTGGGAATCTCTTCAAGTATACTGCTCGATCTGATCCTTCTGCTTATACTGATCAGATCGTTCGAATCTTTTTGTTTCTGATTCTCTTTAAACAGTAGGAGTTGTTTGTACGTCCCAATTCTAACAAATCCTAGCACAAAACCTCCAATCTTTGTTTATTCCATATTGGTGCATAGGACAACACAATTTACAATATGTTAACTACAACATAAACGTCAAAAATTCGGTTAGCTGATCGGAAAATAAAAGATTTGTTTATACCGAAATATTTCTAGAATACAAAGATTCTTTGATTATTTCGTCACATCCATATTCTATAAAATACTTTGATTATTCCAGCTTTAAAAGTTATTTCATTAATTGATTTTCTTTTTAACGAATGCAATTTTCCATAATTTTATTTTTAGCAATCTCTGATAACGATACTAAATACTGCTTAAGGAATATATTAAAAATAAGCTAAAAAAAAATCATTTGTTTGATCCATTTTTTTGTCGTCTAAACAGGCATGCCTCATGCATTTCGGAATTTATCTTATTCCGAATAATTGCAAAATTGAAATTATTGAAAATATCGCGTTGTTTAGCATCGTTCAAAGCATAACATGTAGAATATAATATCAAACATGAAATAAATTTTGTAGGCAATGACAAAAACACATCTCTTTTGCAGCTTTTAATTATTATTAATATCAATTACTATTTCATTAATTGATTGCCTTTCCAACGACGAACATATAAATGAGTAAAAATATTCTGTAAGATATTATTCATTGCTAAGCATAAAGCAAAAATATTTTGTTGTTGATCAAATAAAGATTGAATGTGAAATTTAAAATTCATATTATCAATTATGCATTTAATAGAGAAATAATTGAATATTCACTTGCCTTTTTAAAGATTCATTTGCTTGGCAATTAAAAGTTATACAATTCGCATAAATCTCTTCACATTTACTATTCGTATTTTTGAAACTTTTTTTTTTTTCGAGTTTCTTTTTACCTTAGAACTAAATTAAGAGGAATAATCGATCAGTCTTTCTACAAACATCTTTTTATTTGAAAATTCCTGCTACTGTTTATTCGGTGAACATCTGTAAAAAATTTAAGATGAGCTTATCAATGATTGCCTTATCAATATTGATTATATGATTCTCTAGTTTTATGGTAAAGCATTTGAAATTTTAGTAAATGTTCATATTTATTGAGATAAGTCAAAAAAAAGAAAGATATGTATCAAAATTATTGCATATTCAACTGCAATGTTGTGTCAAAATTTCAAAGCTCAGAAATAAATCATATTAACTAAAAATGAATTAAACATCATACTTATCAATCATATCAATGTAAAGCGCATATAAAAACATAATAAAAAGTAGTGTTATTAATCATAGTAATTATACAATGTATTAATATACTTAAATTAAATCAATTAATAGAAGAAAAATGAGCAACATCATTAATCAATGTCATAATTTCTAATTATAATATGCAAAAAATATAAAGTACATATAAAAACATGAAATAAAATCTATAATATCGAATTATTCTGAGATCTTAAATCTTGAACTGAAATAGATAAGGCGCACGTTTAAAAAATTTCGGAGATTTAAGATTTTGAACAAACGAACATTTACATTTTTATTTGTAAAGACTAACTGTAGCAGAACATACGAAGCGTGGCCGGCCCGTGAATTATACAGATTAAAAATTTTGTTGAGTTTTTTTTTTTTTTTGCATTTTGAACCGTTTTAATAATAATGTAAAACAGAAAAATGTCACGAATTAGCAAGATATAAGAAACCACAAGTAATAATTTATCGAAATTTTAAATAAAAATTTGATGAGCACATTGTTTGAAAGAACAGCAGTTATGTAAATGCAGAAATTCAGGTATTTGCAGCACAGTTTCTTTTTTGATTCAAAAAATAATAATCTTTTGGCTGAATAAACTTGCTGTTACAGATTCATTTATCTCAACTGAGAAATAAATTCAGCGAAATTCTGATCTTTTGAATATATATATCAATAAATACCATAGAATTAAATAATTTAAGATGAAGAAATGTTATTTTAAATCATACTGATTTTTTTTTAAATTGAAGTATTGTTAAAATATTTTTAGCTGCTTAATGTGACTATTTTTGTCATTTATGTTACGTTGACGCATCTTTGTGATAATATGAGTGGCATCAACCTCCTTCAAAGTTTTTTCATTTCGAATAATTTTAAAATATGCTTTAGGAAATGAGCCATATTTTGTAATGCTTGTTACAATAAGTGTTTAATGATATATTTATTTCGAAATTCCCACATCATACATACATTTTTGGGCTTGCTTGAGAGATTATTATAAATGAAGACAAAAGGGATATTATCAAGTCATTGAATTATTTTTGAAATCTAGTAGCTTATTTGCTAGCAATATACGAAATGAGATCGACAACTCGGCAACTGTAGCCGAATTCATTGTCATACCACGAAATCAGTTTTACGAAATTTGCATTAAGCGAAATGCAAGCTTTAGCATCAAAAACTGACGAGTGTGAATCACCAGTGAAATCCGTCGAGACAACCTGTTAATTTAAAATTTAATCTGAATCGTTGGATTTGATTATGAACAACATTTAATTAAAAAGCTTAAAAAAGATTACTCGAACTATTAATAGCTAAATCGATTAAAATAAAATTATTTAAATGATAGAATAGCTAAATGCAGTTTAAGCATGATATTTAATTACTCCAACATCGTGATAATGCTATGCTAAACGATCGAATAGTTCTGTTGATGCTGATGAATGAGAATCTTATCAATTTTCTAACTATCAATATACATCACCTGTTTAATTTTTTCTTTTTTTTGGTTTTTTCCTAAAACTTTCGTGTGTTTTTTAATTTCTTTTCTCTACAAGGAAAAACACTTCGAAGATTAAAAGATTTTAGATTAGGTCGTTAACCTGATCCTCAGTATAATCAAGAATTCCCTTCATTGGTCCAGCAGCTGCCTCTTTCACAGCGGCCTTAATTTCATCCATACTTGCACCTTTCTGCAGTCGGCAAGTGAGATCAACAACTGATACGTCCGGAGTTGGCACACGCACACGGAAAGCCATTCCAGTTAGCTTTCCATTCAGATCCGGAATGACCTAAGATTATTGGTTCTATAGATGTAATTCAGATTTTTATGAGAAATAAGTTCAAATTCAATTTCATGGGACTTGAGAACTAGGATTGGTGGAATGTTTCCAGCGTTAGATCTTACTTTTCCTACAGCCTTTGCTGCACCAGTACTTGCTGGGATGATGTTCTGACCAGCACCTCGACCATCTCGCCACATCTTTCCAGATGGTCCATCAACAGTCTTCTGAGTGGCCGTTGTTGCATGTACGGTGGTCATCAAGCCTTCGATGATACCAAATTTATCATGGATAACCTGAAACTAAGAATCAATTCATATGTTCGAGATATAGTATTGAATGAAAATCTTTTGCAATAACAAAATTAACAACGCAATTCTTCATTTTGCTTCTTTTTGCATCTGCTGACTTCCTTAAAAACTTTTAATAATAAATTCGTCAATAAAGTGTAAATTTATTATTTTGAAAAAATAAGAACACTGGAAAAGTTTACTATTAATCGACATCACTTCATTACTGTCTTCCACTTCACTTCTTTAAATCACTTTATGAAAATTCTCAAACAATTTTTAAATTTTGAAATATCAATTTATATATAGATGATTAAGAAAATTTTAACCTTAGCCAATGGCGCCAGACAATTGGTGGTGCATGAAGCATTAGAGATGATGTGATTGTTTGCTTTATCATACTTGTCGTTGTTAACACCCATTACGAACATCGGTGCATCAGCAGATGGAGCCGAAATGATGACTTTCTTAGCGCCACCCTTCAGATGTGCGCTTGCTTTCTCGGTTGTTGTAAAAACACCAGTAGATTCGACAACATATTCTGCGCCATCTACTCCCCATGGAATCGCGGCAGGATCTTTGCTATAATTTGCAAAATAAAAAATGAAAAAAAAAAGAATTGTAAAATAAAAAAAAAAAATCGTTTCAAAAAATCATTGGAAGCAAAGTGCATAAAATTAAAATAAGCATAGCATCAAAAAAATTAATAAAACCTGTTGTGAACCGAGATTTTATGAGTGCTTTTGCCATCCAATGAAACGATTAGCTTGCCACCTTCCGCAGTTACTGTACCTTTAAAACGGCCATGGGTTGAATCATATTTAAACATATACACCTGAAATATAACCATTTCATAAACAGTATATTTCTTATCATTACATCACAAAAAGCAAATTACTTATTTACGTAGTTTTATCTATTATGCAACGAAACTTTTTTATGCTTGCATATTTATGTCAACTAATTTTGTCTATGCATATATATATACATTCAAGTTATATATTTGAAATGCAAATTATAAAAAATATAAAAATTGAAATGCAAAAAATATATATTTACATATATATTTGTATTTGCTTTCATATTAAATACGCGAAATTATGTGATCATAAAATGGAAAATTTTTATTCGTGTGTATAAGAGTTTTTGTTAAATATGCAAAATTGTATTCCCACGAAACTTCTGTTTCTTATTTATATGCACATAAATTCTACGAGAAACTTTGCAACTTTGCCACGTGCATTTCTTTTAATTAGTTTATTTGTGCATTCATAATTCGTGTTAAACATGCAAAATTGCATATCAATAGAAAATATAAATAATTAAATGAATAAATTAAATTGATATCAAAGAATAAGAAACAAGCCATATAATCGATGTTAATGAAGGGATCATTGACGGCCACTACATCAACAGTGTCCTTTTCAATTGCAGCTCTTAATACAAGTCGACCAATACGACCAAATCTATAATTTGCAATAAAAATACTACTAAAACTTAAAGAAATTTCGGATAAAAAATTAAGATAAAGCCAAAGAAATTTTTTTTTTTCAAATATGCAAAAAAAAAGTAGCCAATAATTGAAACAAAAATTTACCCATTTATTCCAACTTTTGGTTTGCTCATTTTGATGTGCTTCGATAATTCGAATAAATGATAATTGCCACTATCAAAAACATTCTTTTTAGATATATTCTTTTATTGTATTCAATATAGTAACTAAATTCTAACTTCTTTCCCTTCCCCTCACAATCTCTTTAATTCTCGTTTCCGTCTTCTTACAATGATTTGAAAATTTATTAAGCAGAAATTATTCTGAACATGTCAGAATCCTCATAATATTGTTTTTTTTTCTTTTTTTTTTTTTTTTAGTTGCATTATATTACGATAAGATTCCTAAAGATATCTTGTATTTCGATTCTTATTATCGATAATCATTGCCATAGCAATAAAATTTAATTTTTGAAATAGAATTTCTCGATAAAAGGATTTGTAAGTATATAGCGATTCAAAATTTGAAAAATTGTTAAAAGCTAATTGAAAAATAAGCTTTCACTGCACTAATAAACGCAAGAAATAAAAAAGAAGTCATATTTATATTGAGAATAGATCTTCTCTATTTTAAAAAAAGATCTTCACATCGAAAAAAGGAATGTTAAAATACGAGTCCTTTCCTCCAAATCCCAATTTCGATACCTTAGTAGAAAAAACAAGCGAATAGGAGTAAACCGAATTATTCACCGATAAAATGAAGCAATGGATAAAATATACTAAGAAACGGTATTTTACATCATTGGAAAAACCCAATATGCAAATTTCTCAATAGTCTTTGAGAATCACAATTTAATAAAAATCCAGGAAAAATATGTGCATTGGCTCTTCAAAAAATTTGCATATTTTTCTATAGAACAGAAAAGACATATCTCTAATTTATGAAATTCTGTAAAAATCTATTTTTCATTTACGCTCTGAACAAATAATGTCATTAATAAATCGATATATTGACACGATTATTCCTATCAGTCTAGTTTATTAATTAATGTACTTTTTCATTCGTTACGTAGCATTAGATCTTAAATTCATATCGAAATATACCACCATTTTGTTATCTAACATTTCATATAATTTCATTTTCAACTTCTTGAATTATGAGTCAAATCCAGTTCATTAAATCGAACAATATTGATACTATGATATCTCTGTTAGAATTTTAGAGTCTCGAAACTTCTCTCGATCTCTTTTTTCTATCCAATTCTTAAGTTTTTTTTTTTTTACCTGTTGCAATAATAAGTCTTTTATTCGCAATAATAACTGTGGAAAACTGCACAAAATATAATTTTAATAAAGAACAAAATTGCCGAAAAAATTAGCAAAAATTTGAGATATGAAGAGGTTAAGTTTTGATATTTTACTATAAAAAATTAAACAAACATTGCATACGAAAATAGCTGAGGACAACAAAATTCAAAATGGATCGAGCATGCTAGAACATTCAAAAAATGTCATCTACAATTTTGACTTCACTACGTAATACGCTTATTTTAATTATGCAGTTTAGAATTTCATGCTTCGGTTCTTTGACTTGCGAAACAAATGCCGAAGTTCCTTTCGTACATCATCAGTCATTTCTTCCATAATTTTAGCTCGTTCAGCTTTCAAACGTTGCAATTTTTCATAAGCTTCTTTGGCTGCTGGCGAAAGATTGTTTACCTAAAATATATTCAGTGTTAATTCATTTTAATAATACTACAAATTAACAACAGAGAACTTGCAGTATATGCATCGCTCATCATAAAATTTCATTGCGATTTTAAACTAATTACAGTTACGCCGACCATTTCTCTCCCAGATTACGAATAAAATAATTGATACAATAGATGGTAATAGAGAAGAAAACATCTTTTTTAACTTTTTAAAAATAATTTAGAAATAATAAAGATTTGCAATAATAAATATTGCAGCATTTACCTTCTCCTTAAATTCCTTTTCTCGACGTTCACGCTCTTCCATATATCGTTTGAATTCAGCAAGTTGTTTTTTACTTAAAATCTCTTCCGCTAATTTGCTGCAAATGTCAAGTAGAATAACTGCAAAATTCAATACTTCATTTCAGCCTTCCAGACAACTTTAATGAATCAGGTAATTAATTCCTCCCATACAAAAAGAAAAAGTCATAAATTTGATTTTTTTAATCTCAAATTGATAATATTTCTATCTGAGTATTTTTTAAACTTATATATTAAATATATAGAAATTTCAGTGACTTCCTATTTAACTATCTCTTTATTGCATTTATTTGACTTCCTATTTATAAAAGATTTTATTATTTGTCATTAAACAATAATGGATAGCGTTGATCGTTAGTTGCATTCATTTATATACTTCAGTTAATGAAACTTCGAATCACTACCTCCCGCTCTAATCTCAATATTGAATATCCATCATTTTTATGCCTTTAAGCATTGTAAAAGATCCTCAAACTTATAATTAAAAAATTAAACCTTAATTCCTGCTTCTTCAGATCGTAATTCAATGTTCTATTATACATGATTGCTCGAAACATTTTCTTTACATCAGTTGAAGCACCATTGAGAAATGACGGTAGTCGACCAAATACCATTGCTCGTACCTCGTCTGGTAAATCATCGATCTAAAATTCGATAAATCTTCAATACCATGTCTTAAAAACTGAAAATTATGAAATATTTTTGAAATTTTAGATTCAATACAAGAGAAGTTACTAATCTCAATTTCCCTAAATTTAACAATTACTAAGATATTTAATAATATAGATTGCTTCTCTCATTTTAATAAGCGCTAGCTGCTCGGAAAAAATTTCAGCAAATAACTGAACAAGTTAAAATGATTTTTCTTTTTTCGTCTTCCTTAATTCTGTTTATCATGTAATCACTCCAAAACTAGCGTGCTTAGAAATCTTTGAAAATATGCGAAAACTAACAACTTGTTGTGTTTCACGTCTCTGATTACTGCAATCCTCTCCTGATTTATAATCCTTCCATATCGATAAAACTTCTTTATTTTCAGCTATCGGCAAATCACCGACGAATGGCGGCACAGCACAATTATTAGACGATTTCTAAAAATGATTCAGGATTAATCATAAGTATTTAAAAAAAAAAATCAGAAATATTTTTTAATCATGAATATTTAAAAAAAAATCATAAATATTTTGAGTATTTAAAAAAAAATCGTAATATATTAGTTCCTGTCCTATAATGGAAATTTATTGCTAATTTAAGAGAAAATTATTCAAATAATTATTCGATACTCTTTAATATTTCGAAAATGCCATGAATAAATGCAAGAATAATTAGGATTTGATAAGATAATTTGATCGATGATCTCTTCTAGATCATTCATACTCAGCATTCAATTATATATATGTATTGTTATAATGTTGAAAATACTAAACGTACTGCTGCTTCGATGAAAAAGTGTGATGATGATAATAAAAGTAGAATGACTGATGTTATCATAGTTCGTGATTTCTGCTTTATCCTGAAAAATTTCATACGCCTGATAATAAGATTTAATTAAATATTCACAACTATGTCTCAGATTTCAAGATCTCTCAAAGATGAGAGAAACATTGCATTTCAGAAGATAATTAATAATCCTTTTTTCAGATATCAAATAATAACATAAAACGGACAATTTCCTAATATAAATCTTGGAAAAAATATTAATTCACTAAATTAGAAATATAGATAACGATTATAAAGAATATTTCCTTCTTGTTTTAGTTAGCATAACATATCAAATTCTCGAATATTTTATTTTAAATTTCAATTTGATTTTCTGTACTTTCTTAACTTACAATTGGCTTATTGCTCTTTTTCTATATATTCAATATTTTTGAATCTAGAGTTTACTTATTTTCTGTTATGGTTTATTATGATTATTTACCAATATTTATAATCACTAATATTCATTACAGAAGACAAATATTTGCTAATTTAGTTTATTTCATTTATAAGCATATAAATTTAGCGAATTGAAAAAAATTGAATAAAATATTTAAAACTACTAATTAATTGATTGGTTAAATACAAGAAAGTTATGTGCGAAAATAAGAAAATGACTTTTAAAACATAGGAATGTAACACTATTGAAATATTGAATTCATGAATCATTTGACTGATTACTCAGTCCTTCTAAAGACGAATTTTAGAATCCAAAAAATGAACATTCTATACATTAAACAATCAATGGAACAGTATTAAAATCAAATCAAAAGTTAAATCAAAAAATTCAAAATCTGAACTCTAAAATCCTTAGCAAAAACGTTGAATATGGGGAAAAGCCAAACTGACATTATTTCGCAGAATATTTTTCAGAATAATAACCAGAAAAAAGGATGAAAAACTGGTTCGCTCAAAGATGTACGTTATAGAAACAAACAAATACAAGAAATTTTCTTTGTCTTCAAAATCACATATGTCTATAAAACCATTAATTTTAATTGATTGATGAAATTACGGGAATAAATATATGATATTTTTGATTCAAAACTACCAGATTAACAGTCTCACTAATGAAATATCTACTCTTATTCTATTATGCATGAGGAAATATGAATCAACAACGAAACGCACCACTAACTTTGGGAAAACTAATAATCATAAACTGAATAGATTTCGTTATTCACGGACATTTCGAATATCGATTTTAATCCATCATTTCCCTTTGGAATTAACATCTCTTTTAACAAACATATAGAGTAAAAGAAGCTTATAAAGCTTTTATTTTAGATTTTTAACAGTTAGATGTCATCATAAACATACTTATATTCATTTTGTTCATTCTATATACTTTATTTCATTTTAACAAATCAATAGGCGAATAATTTAAAACGTTGTGTCAAAAGCCACAACGAACATTTACACTTTTATTTATATAGATATAGATTTGAACATACCGTAATATATGTTTAGAACAGTAGGAAATTTGATTATATCAAAGCATGGTGTATGAAGCATAACATGAATAAATCACAATAAAAAGTAAAAAATTTAAAACAAAAAAAAAATCCAATTATCATATTTAACATGTTATATCCCTTCGAATAAAATTAACATTTTATATTCCATTCTAGTCAAAATTAAAAAAAAGAAAAAAAAGTATCAGACGAACATAACACGTCAAACGAGATAATTGAATATAGTTGCGTGAATAATTTTATAAAAAACATTTTTAAATTACACTCTACCAACATCAACAGATATTATACACTACTTTATCTTCCGCCGAAAATTAAACCAGGAAGAGAGGTAAAACTCCGAAATGTCAGGTAATTCATCTAAATCCCACAATTTTTTAAGCCAAAAATCGAGTTAGAATTGCTGCATCATTTCAAAAAACACAGCAAACAATTTTCATTACCATCCATTTCATAAATTTTAAATTACACTCTACTAACATCAACAGATATTATACACTACTTTATCTTTCTGCCGAAAATTAAACCAGGAAGAGAGGTAAAACTCCGAAATTTCAGATAATTCATCTAAATCCTACAATTTTTCAAGCCAAAAATTGAGCTAGAAATGCATCATTTGAAAAAACACAGCACACAATTGTCATTGCCATTCAATTTCATAAATCAAAAAACAAAATTGAAGCTATGCAGTAAATAAATGTTCAAATCAAAGATCCAAAATATGCTGCATATTGCACATTAAGCTTTGCAGAAAAGTGCTTTTTTTTTCATGACATGACTATACTGTCAACATCAATTAAGATTTGACAAAAACAACCGACAACTAAGCAATTTAATTATCATTTTTCTCTTGCTTTCTTCGGTCTGTATACTTTTCTCTCTAGGAACATTCTAGAATTTCGAGAATCAACATTCTGAATTTTGGGACATCGTTGCGGCAGATGACAACGATCGCATAATGAACAATGCTTGTATGTGCTTTTGACACATCGACCACATCTATTACAATGCTTGCAACTATTAGCCTACAAACAAAAATTAAAAATAAGAATAAATTATATTCGTAAGTTTCTTTTAGCAAATTATGCAACGAGAGAAAAGATAATTTTACATGCTTGATTAAATCCTCGAAAGTAAGTTCAAATAAAAAATGAATTACTTCGGTAGGACAAATTTCGCAAAAATCGCAGTGAAGAGTAGTTTTTACGACAAATTTCTCACATTTATCACAAAACCTGAAATTCTAATAATTTCGATTTGATAAATTAAATTTCATCTTTTCGAATAAAAAATTTTTCATTGCATAAAAAACTTCTTTATGTAATAAATTAAAAGGCAAATGAGCAAAAAAATCCGAAAATTTAGAAAAAACAAGACCTATAACCAGGAAGTTTTGATAAGTCGAAATGATTTAACGGAAGATCAGTAAATATACGAACGATAGACTTTTCTGGCTGTTTATATTTCGAATGATTTTTATAACAAATCTGAAAGTTTTGCAAAAACTTTTGAAAAATCAAGGTAATATTCTCAATTTATGAGAATTTCACTTTTCCTATAATGCTTTTTTTTAAATAAGTGTCATCACCATCTCTGTGAGTAGAAGACTTCGCATGCCTAGAAATAATTTTAGGATGAACTAATATAAGAAATAAGCCCAAATATCTTTAACTAAATTAGCTTTCATCAAAACACAGATGATATAATTAACAGAATACGAAACATGTAAATGCTCAAATTCATGATAATGAAATGAAGAAAAGGATAACTAACTCTGTAATCCAACATATGAAAATCGTTGCAGTTCAGAAAGCGTTTTCCAACAAAAATTGGAAGAATAATGATATTCTTGCACCAATTACCACTGAAATGTAGAAATTAAAATCGGATTATCTTTTTTTTTTTTTTTTTTTTTTTTTTTGCTTTTTAAAGCTTACTTCAACTTGCCAATGATGGAGGTGAAAAATTGCTCTCGAAGCTTCCTTAATGAATTTATCAAGGCTTCAATGAAAACACCGAAAGGAGGATCGCATATTATCACCAGACGATGAACTAATCCAAAAAATGTAGTAAGTTTTCTGATACTTCTTGGATCGTAAAAATGGTTTGTCAGCATACTGTATAATGCGAAATGACTAGAACGCAAAAATGGAATCTGAAAAATCTCTTCATCTTCTTTAATAGAGCAAACTGCTATTCATCAATTATGATTGTCTCAATTATGAGAAGTAATGCAAATTAAAAAACCGGAAATATACGAATATTGGTATTCTGTTTTCTAATTTGTATTACTTATTAAACATATGAAAATTTCCAGCAATTTCCATAATAGCACTTGCATAACTGATTCAGATTTCAAATTTGTTAGGAAATAACACTACAGAATTCCATATTTTGATTTCAAAAAAAACTAATCTTTTCTCCAACTTTCAAGAAATGAACACTGCTGAAACTTAGACATAAATAAGGGATTTACATGCTTTGAAGAAACAGAGGTTTTAGAGAAAATCTCACAAATCGGGCATCGATATCCAACAAAAATGATTTTGTTTTTTGCCGAAGCAATTGGTAACTTTGAAAATGTTCGAATATTGTTGGTGTTCCGATGCACAATATTCCGTCACAATCTGACTTTTCAATAGCGTTTACTATCACTGTTAAAGATTCCTCCGCAAACCAATATTGCTGCAAAAAATTTCAGCTTTCATTTTTTCATCCAATTACGGATTCTATTTTTTAATTCTCATTATTGAAAGACCTACTCATTTCTATGGATAAAGAGGAAATGTATATTAACCACATTAAAATATAAAATGAAGACTAATAACACTAAGCGATATCATTTATTATTTATGAATACTGTTTTTACTAAACGTGGAGTGATCGATAATGTTGTGAATAGTTAACTATAAAAATAAAAGTACAAAAATTAAAAAAAATAAAACAAACTTCTAAACAAAGCATGAACTAAACTTACACTTTCCGAATCATTCTGCATGTGTGCGAAAAACAATTGTGAAGGCCTTCTTAAAGAAGAGATCCCAAGTGGTCCTTTAATCGGATGAACATGTGGCAATGAAAATACATCATTGCAAATTACGCAGTAGTAAATCTTTTCATTTCTTGCTCTCAATAAATTCACTCTGCAAATTACCGAAATGCATCAAATTTTAACAAATTTTTTTTGCAAAACTTCTAAATCTTTTTGAACTTAATCAAAAAATTGTAAGCATTGATATAACGTATTTTTTCAAGAAGTAAATTTTATTACATTTAAATACCACATATTATCAAATCGTTCAGCACTGATGTAACGATCGTTCTATTTCATATAAATCCATTCTATGCATAAAAAATCATCCAGGCGTTGCGAAACAATAAATAATTATTTTCAAAACTTTTAAAGTATCATTAACTTGAAAAATTTAAGTGCGAATAATATTTTTTAGAAGAAAACTCACTTTTTTCGTATAGTAGCGTAACAAAACGATGTGGTTGCAACATTCAAAACATCGGAATTTTTGCACAAATTGTCTGAAACAATTTCGCTTCTTATATCCAATCGAAATGGACAACGTTTCTGAGATCGATAAACGGCGCAAGCAAAAAATTTTTCTGTTGTTTGCTGAGTTCTGCGCTCGAACAACAAACAAGGTCCTAAAATAATGTGAATAACAAAGTGTTTTATGACTATATTTAAGATAGATTTTTAAATGACGTAAGAGGAACTACCTTAATTAAATCAAAAGTTGTATAAAAAGTAGTCAAACATTTTCCTGAAATATATTTAACTAATGCATTAAGTTTAAAAATTAGATATCATGCAACACTGATTATCACATGTGCCAATATTTTCCACATGTATAAAAAAAATGTTTCTTTCTAGTTCCATTCATCTCTTGCAATATGTTACGGAATTACATGACATACATCAAATAATTTCAGAAAACAATAATTTTAGGAATATCTAGCAGTTGTGCTTTTTATTTGTAAGTTAAAAACCAGTAAATTAATTTTCATCTGTTCCTTCACTCGCTTAAAAGTTAATAAAAAGGAATAAAATTAAAAAGATACCATGAGAGCAAGTAGGCACTTGATACCCAGTCGGATCCAGAAGTCGGAAACCTTGCCGTTTCCTTAACGACCATTCCGATTTATTTTCCACACATTTTTCTTTTTTCTTCCTCTTCATCTTAAAATTTATTTCCAAGTCTTTAAAAAAGAAAATATAAAATTCAGATCCAATTAAATACGTATATAAACAAGTCAATGTCTTTCACTTCTATAATTTACACACTGAACTGCATAAATCCTAGCAAATAATCGAAATATGTCAAATAATTTCGAAATTTCGATTTCTATTTTCAAGCAATAAAATATTCGAATATTTTATGTGATAATATTCATGAATCTTCAAAAGTAATTGAATGGAAAATGAAATCTCAGCAAGTAACTGGATGGGAAATGGAATATATCAAACTTGAAGTTTCAATTCCCATTTTTTCGATAACCAATACTGAAATAATATTCCTGAACAATTTATTCATCCTAATTCATCAGCCATAACAGCCAATAAAAAGTTCAAATGCTATTACATCATTAACGACAGAAAGAGAGTGAGGTAAGAAATAGAATGGAACAGAGGAGAGCTAAGCACCATTAACATTTCCAAAAAGTGCATTGTTTTGAGGAAATAGTGATTGATATGATATGTGAAATAGTGTACTAACACGTAACGTAATTAACACGTAACGCATAGAGTGAGATTAATAAGTAGTGACATATAGCTACTTACGTACGTGAAGATTTCTAATTAGTAGAAAATATAATAGTTGATGGATGGAAGTATGGAGTATTTCTTTTCCAATTTAATTGATCATTTCCGTCATTCTTTTGATATTCTACGTACGTAACAACGTGTCGTATTGATTTCTCAATTTTTCGGAAATTATGCTAAGATGTGTAAGAAATGATTTATTCGAAAGGATTGAGTTTTGCTAATGATTTTTGCAACTTTTGCTGATTATGAGAATGAAAAGAATACAGTAACTGAGGATGTGACATAGATTGAGAGCGATAGTGAGAGATAACGAGGAATACTAATTTTGACAGAGAAAGAGGGCGAGATGTATCACTTAGTTTGAAAGTTTATATTCGATTAAAAAAAAGTTAGAAGTTATTTTCATATAATTTAAAAAATATATTGGCTTAAAATATACCCAGAGATTATCTTGAGACGAAATGAGAAGGATAGGAAAAATTAATCAATCGAGACAAAAAGGGTAATTATTAATGCACAGTGAATAATTAGTTATCCATTTAACTTGTTTCGTTTCTGATCTTATATTTAAATTTTTGCAAAAACGTAGAAGAAAAAGAAAAGAACATATTAGTACGAAAAATAATTGGATTTTTTTCTCGAGACTTCATAAAATTTTGCAAAACTTATTCATTTCCAGATAAAGAAGTGTAGTATGGATGTAGATGCAATCGAAAAGGAAGCACATGCAGCAGCATTGGTACAAGTGGCGCAAATGTTTCAAAGGCCAGATCAGCTGGAAAAATTGGATACATTTAAAAAAAGAGCTGATAGGAAAAAGGTATATTTCGTCAATTTTGTTTTTTTCTCGAACAAATTTTGACATCATTTGATTCATTTTGTTTGCAAAATAAAACTGGATATTTTGGGAAGATTCGTTCTATTTGATTTTGAACAATCATAGACTTTTATGCGAACAATTTTGTAGGCAGTTTTGTTTAGGAAAAGTCTTGCTACGACTTGGTGCAGTCATCATTCTTTTCATTAACTATTAGGTACTTCACATCGCAAATGGAAAGGGAGAGAAAAGAAATTAAAATGCAAGATGTTTCAGACTGCTGTAGAAGCAATGCTTCGAACTGGCGTACAATCCCAGCTAGAAGGCATTCGAACAGCTATAGGACATTTATCTACAACTGTTGAAGATATCAAAGGAGTTGAAACTAGGTAAGGAATATTCATAAGATTAGCAGCTATTTTAGATTCCAACAATTTTTATTACGAAATGTTAGACTTCCTGCCTTTTTGGAAAAAATCTTCCGCAATATTAAAAGTAGGCGAGAATTTTTCCTACATTTGTTCTTATTTATAAATTATTTACTGTTGTTAGATTTATTTTATCTGTTTTGGATCCGTTGATTTTTTTTTTAATTGAAAACTTCATTATTTAATTTTTGGTTGTTGCGATTTCTTAATTAATATGTCCGTTATCCCATCATCTTCTTTTATAGCTTGAGGTGTTATGTGTATATTCTAGCCTTCGGGACGTTTATGTCAATTTTGACATCAATTAAAGAATACTAATCTCAAAAATGAGACTTATAGAAATGAAGAAAAGATGTAATGTTTGGATTTCACATTAGTCTTCTAATTTGAATTTATCTTGATCCTTATTCTATTCAAATATTTCTGTTAAAACTTCTTTCTTGTAGTTTGCAGGAAATTTACACAACATTGCTGGCATTTCCTGAGCTGAAACAGAAAATGGCAAAATTACGAGAAGCGAACATGAAAAATAGTCAGTATGCAACTTCATTAGGACATTTACAGCATATTTACGAAATTAATGAAACAATCGAAAAGACACGTGAATATATCCAAGATGGCAAACTCCTTCTGGCACATAAAAAGTTAATGGATTAATGAAACACATTCTTCTTCACTTTTCCAAGGCATATGGAAATATTTACCATTAGCGATGAAATTGCTTATTGAAATATATGTACAATTCTTCATCATCTATTTTTTTTTCTCTTTCCCATTCTTCTCATTTTTTCGTAGTATTTTGAGCTTGCTATTGAACAATATGATCAAGGAAATGATTATAGCTTAATTTTCTTTTTTTTTTTTTACAGTATCATGGAGATGGAACATGCACGTGATGATTTGATGTACGAAGTGCATAAGTTGCAACAGAGTAATATTAACTACGAGAAAAATGCATGTTTTTGCTCTGAGAATTCTTATTTAAATAATGCATCATCCTACATTATAAGAATCTATCTCCACTCTACTCTTATCTTCCAGATGCAATGTGGAAAACGTCCGTAGTCGTAAAACTGAAAGAAAGAAAAAATTTCTTTTAATTAATCACATAAAAAAATGAAAACATCAGGAATGTATGTATCTATTTACTTAGAATTTGTTTTCTATTTTCGTCCTTATTCTAATAAAAGTAAAAATTAAATCATCTTTTGAAAATTACTGAAAGAGAAGGGAAAAATAACAAACTTTTTCAGTTACTGAAGACGTATTTTTCGGATCTTGATAAAGTTATCCAGGAACTTGCAAAACAATTATGGTACATCTGTTCTCGTTGTCTGGAAGCAGTGCGTGGTACCGAACAAGGTCCGATACAGCTAGTTACTGCCCTTCGTATTATTGAACGTGAAGAGAGGTATCTGAAAACATTTATTTTTATTTGTATTTAAAATTTTTGTTTAAATTTATCGATTAGTTCCAATAAGATCATCAAAACTACCCGGTAATTCAGTTACAATATATATACTGATAATGGTGTAATCTGGTTTTGATTTGAATAATAAGCTCATAATTTTCTCCGTTAACGCATCTTTACTAATGGTAATTAGTACTGATTTTCAATTTATTCTTATGTTCTCGTTTTTTTTTTTTGTTAGAACTAGTTATAGGATCGATCAATACTACATAGATCGGCAGTCATCTACTAATAACTTTATGCCACCCGACAGACCCCGTAAATGGCGTCAGAAATGTCTAGAAATAATTGCCAGCATGGTGAAACAACGAATCGAAGGTAATCAATTGGAAGATCGATCGCTTAATAGACAGTGGCTTGCTAGGTAATTTTAATTTTGAAACGTTAAAATCAATCGAAACTTTAGTCGACGGCAATGTACAATCTAAGATATTAAAAAGAATAAAGTAATTTGGAAATCTAAAAGATAACAATATTATGACTAAAACTGAAAAAACATCACCTTTCAAAAAGGGATGAAGCATAAAACACTAAATACTATCCAGATAATACTTATTTAATTTCGAATAATACGATACACTTGGTTTTAAAAAAGAAATAAAAATAAGTTTTGCAGTGTTTTAGGCATGCAAAATAACTGTTTTATTGCTGCTTCTAGATATTTGGAAGTTTGTCGCTTCGTACTTGTGGATGATTTGATGGTGGCGAAAAGTGCGGCCTCACCATGTTTTCCGCCATCCTACGGAATATATGATCGTTTTGTATCTATATATCATAATCTTTTATCGGGACGTGTTCGTTTTTCTTTCACTTTTTTTTTTTTTTTTTTGATTCTATTCGGAATTGTCTTTTCTCATCTTTAATCTTTGGAACCCAACTATCTTAAATATGATAGAATTAAATGATTAAATCGTATGGGTTTTAATTCAAGCGAATCGGTCATTTTTGCTACAAAAAAAAGGTTTGAGTCAAGTCTTTTTTCAGCTTCGTGAAATCGCTTCAGATAAACTGGAAAAGAATGAACTCGTTCAATTGCTTAGCTGGGTTAATTCTTATGGGTAAGTTTCAAGGTCTTCTTTGTTGTTTTATCAATCTTAAAACAGATTAATAATGACGTATTTCAGCAGTGAACAAATTTTGGGAAATCCACGACTGCAAATCAATACAGCTGCACTGTTAGCTGATCATCCTCTTTTGTCAAAGTCCACTATTACTGAACTTTGTGATAGGTCAGATGTTTGAAATTTTGATCAGTTTAACATCTAGTGGAACTGGAATAAAATTCTGTTTTTTAAACATGAACAGTTTTCTTTAAAAAAAATTTTTTTTAAAAATTGTTGCTCACATTATTACTTCAATAACTATAGCAAAAGAGCATTTCATTAAAATATCCAATGATAGTACTATATATTTAGATTCATTGAAATAACTCGGCGAGATATGCATGAATGGTTGAAAAAAACTTTAATGCAAGAAAAAGATGTTAGTTTTTATCAAACTTACATTGGTTATATGATGATTAAGACAAAAATAAAACAAAATAAGACAAAAAAATTTCTGTTTAGGACAAAAATCCTACTTATCTAACTGTTTAATTCTTAAATTTAAAAAATCTGTTCTTTATTTTGTCTTAAACAGACAGTTTTTTTTTCTGTTTTTTTTTTCTAAATATTTCCATTCCAGGATTGGTACAAAGATGTACATCCAGAAGAAGAGAGATTAGGATATTTTTATACACAGTTACCAAGCATTTTGTTTGGAATGATCGAAGATACGGTGCGTTCTCTTGTAATATAATTTATGATTAATGTTGTTTTAATTAAAAAATTTATTGTTAATTTCTTTTTTCTCAGATTTCATTAACAAAAGAAGTTTCCCATGATATCATACCAAATGTTGTGGAAGTTAGTGTCGATGAATTCCTAAATTTTGCAAACAAATATAAAGGTACAATTTCAATGTGATGTATTCTGTTGCCTTTCCCAATTATTTTAACATTCATCCATTCATTTGATGGCTGTTTGTAATATTCATTTTTATATATAGTTGTGCAAAAATTTTTGATGGGACAAAAACTTTTCCAGATGCTGCTACAGCTTATAAAACTAAACATTTCGAAAATCGCAGCAATTTCAAGGAGTTCACTGCTACAATAGTAAATTTCCAAAATTAAACCATAACTTCGTTTATGATATATAATATTACTACGTAATATTTCTTTTTTTTTTTGATGTGAATAAATTGCTTAGAAGGGTGATTTTTTTTTTTTTTTTGAGATTTCCACTCTCAAAATGTAATTAAGATTTAATGACAATTAAAAAATTTTTTTTCCAGTTCACGAAGAAAAAATTTCTAATTCACAGATTGCGGTGGCTAATAATTTGGACATTTGTACCGAATCGACGGAAAAGTTGAAGCAGCATATTAGGCTAAAAATGGAAGCGGTTGTTTCACCATTAAATTTACCAAATATTGATGTCTCTGGTATATCACAGTCCAGTAGAAGTTCATCCATAATGGTAGTTTCGAGGCAGGCATTACTTGACAAAATTGATCAGCTAAAAAAGCGTTGGAATATCGGGATGCAGTCGGCGTGAGTCTTTTAATTTCTTTTATGATGTAAGATTTTATAAATTACTCAGCAATAATAACATATTGTTGCTGAACACTTTTTCAACTAAATTTTCTTCTCATTTTAAATCATCTTTTCGTTCTAGATCTGTCAAATTCACCAGTTTTATTCTATTATACTTCTTACTTTGCCTATTTCAAACCAAATTGATGCTGTTTTCAGTGTTGGCACCTTGCTTGATGAAGTCAACGAAGATATTGCTCCACATCTTGCTGAAATCTTAACAAAAAAGTGGTATCTTGTTTATTTATTTTTGAGAATTAGGGTTATTCAATAGCCTTTTGCTGTTGTTTGATGCTATATTCAATTGTTATCGCATCAGATTCAAAAAAAAAGAAAAAAATCATAATTCTAGCTGTTATGCTATCAAGCGTAATCAATCAGCCTAGTTAATCAAGTTGTTATACCATCGATCGTCATTATCAAGTTTTGTCGGTTGCTTGAATCGTTTTACGGCAGTAAAATACTATCTTCTAGATATGCTTGAAGCTGTGTATGACTCGAAAAAAATTGAATTTTCAATCAAAATTTATTTTTATGTGTGGATTAAGATATAAAATAGTTCGCAATATTAAAAATCACTGAAATATTGGAATTTATGAAATGTTGGGAATAACAAAAAATCAATCGGCAAAGTTTTGAAGAACAGAAATTTCACGTAGTATCATACTTATAAGGCTCAAATAGATAAATCATTTGTGCTTGTTTTGTTAATTTAATTCATCTTCTAGATGGAATTAGTTTTTTTTCAATTTTCAAAATTTAAGGCTCAATGGTTCATCAGCTTTAGAAACGATTTGTATAACAATCGCGGATTACTACAGTGATCACAAACATCTTCGACCGCATATTCGTTGCGCCTTACTGATGGAAATACAGTACAAAATCATTGGTGAATATATGATTGGCATTGACAGCAGGTGAATTTTTTTAGAAACTCTCTTGTGAAATTGAAACAAACGACTTTTTAAAGTTGAAGTTGTTATATTTAAAAATTTTCTCAGGAAGGTGATGAAGCTTTTCTTATCTTTTAAGATATGACACATTAGCGATGTTCTTAAAAAATGAGATAATTCAATCTTGTTCTCATATTTTTTTTTTTCTCCATATTCTATTCTATTACTTATATGTTCTAGTGTCTTTGTTTTGCACCCAAAAAAGGGAGAAGGGTAATTGAAAAACAAATAATCTCTTTAAAGTGGAATGCTGTAAGCATTCATTGATTCTGTTGGAATTTCATGAATAGTATTTTTTAATTTTGTAGACGATTATCTCTTACAAATTATGACGATCGTTGTGGGGCATCCAAATTATTGAAACGTGATGGAGAGCGAATAGCGAAGCTTTTTTCAAAACTGTTGAATGATGTTGATGTGACGGTTTGTCTTAGTTTTCTTCATTTTTTTCAAGATAGTTCGTCTTTCGTTGGAACTATTACTGCTGTTGTCGATTACTGATACATGCTAGCACTTAAAATTTTTGCTTTAAGACTTTTCATGAGGGATACGGTCATTAGCGGAAGAAAATTAAAAATTATTAAAAAATTTAATTGAAATGGCAAATAATTCAGTAATTACCTCATTTTCGTCTTAAAAGTGATTTAGAATTTAGTTTCAGTGATTTAAATTCTTTGCCTTGCAATTAAATATTGTTTTTGCAGTTTACCGATTTAACAATAATTCTCACTGCCATGTCTGACGTATTGAATCTTCGGGATAAAAGTTTATTAGCTCTAGAGACAACAACATTGGTTCGCAAATTTCCCGATATGCATGTAGAACTTCTCAGCGCCTTAATACAGACTCGTGAAGATATGGGACGTGTGGAAGCAAGGTAAACTTTTTCATTTTTGATTCTTGAAACTAACAAATCTTGAAAAAATGATTTTATAAATGGCGCTTTTCTTACAGTGGAAATTTTATATTAGTAGTTTCTTTTTTGTCTTTTTCCTAAAAATATTTTTCCACTTGTCCTTTAATTCGCATTTTTCTGTCTTTCCTAAATTTTCTCAAATTTTAAATTCTTAATAATTGATATCGTAGATGCTTTATCTTATAATTTCTTTCTCAGTTCTATTTTGAAGTTATTTAATTTATCAATTTATGTATTGGAAGCTTATAATGTTATTAAAAACTTATTTTATTAGTAAACTGTTCTAACCGTTCCGAAATATTTTTCAAATGTCCTGAAATGCAGTTTCACAAAAATGTACACTGTCTTCATCTGACAAAATTATTTATAATAAGCTGCAATTCTTTATTATGACGCTCATTCTGAGATGGTATTTTATTGTGATAGCTTAAAATACTCTTTTATTCAGAGCTAATGATTTCAAAGTGATTATAATGTCAACTTAACTAATAAAAATAAAATTTACTAGTTAATTATTTCATTGTACTGAGTGAGTGGTATATTCTTCCGTTTTCATTATTATGCTTTATTTTTCACTATTTTTCTAATGATTTCAATTCCACTTTAATAGGATTGCAACTTTTTTAATAATTCACACGGAAATATTTATTATTGCCCAATTTATAATTCGTCGAGATATATTATATTATGGATTTATTAAAATATTGCTTTTGGAATTGAAATCATCAAAAAAATCTTTTTAGAATCTGTTTTACATAATATTCGAGGAAGAGAGAATATGAATTCGTCGAAAGACTGAAAATTTGAAAAGTTCATGCTATCGAATTTTTTTAATATTAAAGTATCAAATTTTTTTTATTTTCTGGTTTTTCCAAGCAAAGCATTTATTTTTTCCAGTAATTTCCCATTCATCCAAATTGTTTTTTTTTTTTTCTTTTTTTAAACAAATGGGAGTAGTTTTACTGGACTCCATTTTACCTGAAAAAAAAATTTCGTCATCTAATTTTTAATTTTGACTCTCTTTGCTCATTATTAACTATACCATTCTAGCATAACTTTACATTAATTCAATCAAAAAAGGAGTACAATCAATCATCTGTAAGAGAAGGGAAACAAGACTTTTAATTTCAATATATAATATATAATAACTGCTGAAGATAATAGATATTTTCTCTTATTTGTTCGAAATGCTTTCTTTTTTTTCTTTATTTGACAATTGAAAATATTTTATTGCCAAAAATCTGTAATCTGACTTCTAATTTGCAATTAGCAGTTGAACTGGCATCCTTTGACCGATAATCTCTCTATTGACATAATAGGGAACTCTTCAGTTCAATGGACAGCCAGAGTTGATTGTTTCCTATCAATCCGATATGACTTGTTCTTGTAGTCATATTGTTTCGTTAAAAAATTTTCTTGATTTATTATCTGAAATAATTATAAAAGTAGTTTTTTCTTTATAGAGCAATGGCAGAAGACACGATTGGACATGTGAAACATCATCCAAAAGGGGATGCCGTATTCTCCAAATTGTTCCAGGCTTGCAAAACAGGACCAAAAAGAATATTCGGCTTAGAGGATACAATGGAGCACATATTTGTCAAATTGATATAATTTATTATCAATTATTGATTACAGCTAATTATTTGCATGATTAATAATAAAGTTCCCATAATTAATGATCATATATCGTTTCATAGAAATTTTGGAGTGAGTCTGCTGAGATTTCCATGTTATATTCTGATGCAATTGACTAATTGAAAAGAATACTTAATAATCTAAAATAAATCATTCAATTTATAAAAAAAATCCGAATTTAATTCCAAACCAGAATTTAGTTTAGTAGTAATTTTATTTATTATAAACCGCTATGAAAGTTGGATTTTAGCACTAATGGGTATTTAGAGATTTGTATTTCCGGAGAAGAGTGAACCATGTAGTGAGAAGACACTGTGCCTATAATATTGGAAGGTTTTTACGACTTATCCCTTTTTTAAACTGGGACAGAATTTCAAAGCGATTTGTTAACTTTGCTTTATTAACTTCCAAACATCATTTTGTCACTTCAGAGAAAAAAAAAGAAAATATGAAATATTGGCTAACGGAAATTTTGATAATTAGTTCAGAAGAAAAAATAGTGAAGCATATGTCTTTACTAATACTTATTGAAAAAGAAAAGTGGGTGCTTAACAGTTTGATTACAAAAAAAAAAAAAAAAAAAAAAAAAAGAAAAAAAAATGAAAAAAAAAAACGATTCAACTGCAATGAATTTGAAAGAATTCGAAAAATATATGTTTGTAGAAAGACATTTGGATTTGTTGAAGTAATCAGGCTGAAAAAAAGTGTGAGCGAAATTTGCATGGAAACTAGAGAGCTTTAAAAAAAACGAATAATCGAAAAATTGAATTATGATGGTGTTTTCAGCTCTCTCGTAAGCAAAATTAACCCTTATTATTTTCTAAGTTATATTGCAAAGTATTTAAGCTTATTTTTATAACTGCTAAACTTCAACGTCTCCATGGCAGTGTGACTGAGCGTGATATAAAAAAAATTTTTTGGCAGTCATCATCTCGTCCTGTTTGTTTAATTATAGTTCTTTTTGCATCAAAAAATTCCAATTTTCAGAATATCATTAAACTTTTTTCTTTTTTTTTTTTCTTTTTTGGAAGAGAAACTGAAAATTGGGGTTAAACCTTTTTTAATTTTCGCTTTTTGCATTTCATGACTGCAGTTATCTTTGCGAAAGGAAATTGATCGTAAGAAAAGAATTTAACAAAGTTATTTTTCGATGACCGAATGCGCTAAATAGAATTTAGAACAATAACGGGTATGGATAAAAGATCAGTGAAACTTATATTTTGTCAAGATTTGTTAAAATATGCCTAAATTTCATCTATTTATCAGTGTACTAAGAATATAGTTGAAGGACCAGAAGTTAGATGGCATCATCAAACTGTACACAACACCGGGAGAACATTCTCAGAGAAAGCATTCTCTCGGAATTGCTCCAATCACTCGGTGCTTATCACTCGGAGTTTTTTAATCACTCGGATTTCGCTATTCTGTTTTGACCATTCGGAGTTCACTATTTTTCTAATAATTTCCTTTTTTTTTTTTCCTGAAATTAATAAATTTATTTTCTCAAAAAAGTTGTCATCATAATAAATATGGAGATTCTATTACAAGGAACTAAAAACTTTTTTTTTTTGAACAGAATTTAACATAATGGAAACAATTATGGAAACTGTGGACAAAGCCATGAGAAAAGAATTAGTATCGAAATTCTGCTATCGATGACTGAAATCATTTTTCCTTAACATGCAATGTGTTTCTTAAATGTATGTCAAACTTCCACACTACACTCCATTGTTTCAGACGAATTTCATATAAAACATATCATTAGCTAAATGAATCGGTGTTTAAAAATATTTTAAACATCTTTAAAATTATTTCAGATTTTTATAAGAATCCAAATTCTAAAATTACCATTCTTTCATGATGCAAAAATATTGAATATAATGCGGCATTTGGCTTAATTTGTTTAATGGAACATGAAATATGTCGAAATATTGATGATCGATAATAAGGTTGATAATATTTTCCTGATTTTTCAATTGATAGGAACAAATTGATGAATATCCATTATAAAGCAATCAATTTTCGTTGTTTTACCGACAAGTTCAAGAATTCAGTAAGCAAAGGCTTAAATCATCGATATTGATTTTGATTGAAAGAGTCTGGAAATTTATGATACAAAATTTATAACTCTTCAAAATATGTCACTATTTCTACATTTGTAGCAAGAAATAAGTAAAAATTTTATAAAATTATTGTAAAGAAAGGGAAATTTAAAGTGCGAAAATTTTGACCAAATATTTCAAAATTAATTGAAGCACATATTTTCCTATTTTAACGATTGCAATAGAGCAGATATAACAAAGAAGCAATTTTAATTTATTTTAAAAAAGAATTTAAGCTTAAGTTGCATTAAAATATACAAATATTATATAATCCCTTACCTATATTATCCATACTTATACTGCTAACAGTTATTGCTATGGATTCTTATTCATGTCAAATATTTTTAAAAAAATAGTAAAATAGTTTCAAACAAGTTTCTAACTGAAGTTAAAGATGATATATTGAAAAATAAATAAATAAATAAGTAATTTCAAACAAATTTCTATTTGAAATGAAGAAGATTCAAAGAATCAGTATGAATATCGAAGCAGACAATATTGTATTTCGTTTTCTTTTTTCGTTGTCACTCTTTTTTTCCCTATTTTATTTCAAGAAAAATGAAATTAAAGAAAAGATGATAAATGGCGGAAATCTGGAATATCTTTGTCCCGGATACTTTTACCTGGGGTATTTCTACCATGAGTATGTTTTCATATTCAGGTATTTCTTGGGTACTTCCATTTCATGGATAATGTTATCTCTCGGATACTTTTATCTTCAATAGTTCTATATATTTTACAAAAGAATATTAATAACATTTGTAAAAATTAAATTTATTTGGTTTTAAAAAAAAGATAGAATAATTTGCTATAAATTTTTTCCTCTTACAGCTTGAAAAAATTGAAGGAATCTTCTGCATATTTAAAACAGAAAATTGAAAATTTTAATAAATCAAAACTATAAATATTTTATTATATTAATAATGATGATGTTTTAAATATGAAATACAAACTGAAAACCGGAAATCATTTGTATTATCTTCGTGATTTTCTGTACATGTCTATCATTCTTGATTCTTAAAAATAGTTTCCTTAAGCTCTCCATCTTAAAAATAACCTTTGGCTTATCAAAATGTGCAATTATTCATTTTAAAAAACAATTTTTTTTTTTTGATATAAAGAAAATATAAGATGAGTGACACCAAAATTAGCGTTTTAATGATGTCATTCAAGTAGCTAACTCTGGAATCTAAAAAAAAAGAAATAAATATAAACTTCTAGTTCACGTGTTGAATAACGCCACAAAAAGTAACGAAAAAGTAAAGCGCTGTTTGTACTCCTGACTTTTTTGGCTTTAACGAAATAATTTGAACGTTTGCTATCGTGAACGCTTTAAAAACTGCAAAAAAAGAAAAAATTCAAAAGCACAAAAATAAGTAGTAGTGATTTATTTCATGCTATGAAATTTATTGCGGAAATTGGTAATTCTCCAGTTAACCGAAAGCCAAGCATTGATTGTCTCCAGGAAAAGAAAGATTGGAAGAATTGAACTAATTTGAAATCCAACAATAGCAATAATTTGAAATGCCAATAAATATTGATTTAATCATCACGAAATGATTTTAATGATTATTTGGGTAAGCCTTTCATATCGTATCGTATCCTTTGAATTTGTATAGGTATCTATCAACTGATATCTTACAGCAGCTGCGTTTGTAATAATCTTTTCCGGAGAGAAAATACTATTTTATTTATCATTTCTGTCTACCATGTCTACCAGATTTAACTATTTCAATCAACTTTTATCATTAATCACTATTTCAATCAACCTTTATCATTAATCATTTTGATCACGAAGGATAGCTACAATATAATAGTAAATGATATAAAATCATGCGGTATTCAAAAATACATAAGCGATTAATTTCTTATCTAAAAAAAAAGTGAGATTTAATATAGTTGAGATTTGATCAATCAATCAAATTCGATTGATTTTTTTTTTTTCAAATCTGTTTCAATAATTAGATATTAAGCGAAACAAATTATTGCCAAGAAAAAATAAAAATATAAATGATCGGTAAAAATCAAAGTTTCTACCATTTTTTTCTATGCAAATAAAAAATTCAAAAGACATTCAACAGATTACGCATGTATGAATATGAAATTTCAATTATTCAAGTTAAATTAGTTTTCGAATCTAATTTTAAATTCAAAGTTAAAAATAAGTAAATTTAAAAGACAAAAATATTAATTTGAAGAAAAAATAATTTAAAAAAATTGAAGCAATAAATAAAATATGAAGAAAGGAGTGAAATATTGCGAATCTAGTTGTTTGCAAGTATTCGAGCATTATACACAAAATTTTAACTTTATTTGAATAAAACAGATGTATTTTTGTAATGAAAAAAAAAATTGATTAATCTTTTCTATTTCCTTTTATTAATAGTTTTTGCATTTTCGTAAACAATTTCTTCCAATTCAACAGTTTATTCTTTTTCTAAATTTAGAAATTTTTTTTAACATTAAATAACGAAACAGATTGTTTACAATCATGTTCAGAAAGAAATTAATAATAGATGATTGGTTATTTGCGATTGTTCCTTTTTAAAAAACTTCAAATTGCATAAAAATAATTGAATTTGTAATGGAATTATTTAAAAAATTACGCATAATTCATAATTGAATTTTTTTTTTTGATTTTGATTAAAAATGTCAAAAATTTAAGATAATTTTGTTGTTAAAATTATTTAATTTTTGTAAAAATGGAATGAAATATTCATACTCAGATACAGTAGATTATTGTTAAAATGATAGTAATTAAGAGCTATTGATGGCCAGATATTGGCAGGTTCATTAATAGGATTAATGAAATAGCCACCTTGCACCGTTGATGAATCTGTTAGGTGATGACAAATCAGATGTCAAATAAACAGTGGATATGCCCAAAAAGTGATGGGATTCTATTACAGATAAATCCGGAAAGATCACTTTGCTTTCTATAAATATTCAAATATTACTGTAGAAATATGAATCTTTCAGCATCATCAGCATTAAATTTCAAATTATTTCATTTGCTTCAATAAGAATTTTATATCCTAAACGAATAAATATTAATTGCAGTATAATTATAGCGCAAAAAATTTTTAAAACTTTTGTTGCATGCACAAATTATGATAGATTATTGTTGTTTCTGAAATATTAACAAATAAAGTTGGAAAAATACATTGAAATTACTCCAAAATCTCTGCTAAGATTGAAAAAAAAAAGATTAATATGACATATGAGAACTACGATCATCTGTTTTAAAAAAGAAATCCAATTTTGATTTTTCTTTTTTTTTTTTTTTCTTAATACATAATTTAATAAATAAGTGACAATTAACAACTGACCGAAACTTTCAAATGAACAATTGTTATCAATAAAATGTTGTTCTACTGACAGAAACGACAATATGATTGAAGGGAACGGAGTGAATGAATGAAGTTGATTGACCACTGACCGATTTATCGAATCTTTTCTCTATCATCCCGATAATTTAACAATTCGTATAGATTTCGAAAATTCAAGTTTTCTTCGTAATATAGAGAAGTTACAACTGATAAATCTATCCTTTTAAAACTAAATTTCATTTAGAAATCAGAAATTATTTATTGAAATGTCAAAAATATGCCACAAATGAACTTTGTATGTATATATATAAATATTTTTCGAAGTTATTAATGTACCACAAATACATCATAATTGATCTTTTACGATAAGATTTGTGATAATCTTTTGTGATTTTGTGATATGATAAGAAATAAAACTGGACAGGACTTTTTAAGATTGACATGGATTGACTATACTCAAATCTAACGAATATCTAACATTTGACATTTATAGGTAAAAGCATTATGCATCCTTAATGAGATTTAACGTTCTCAAATAATCCTCAAAAGGTAAACAATATTGACATAAATTCATGAATGCAATATCATTTCTTGATCTAAATACTAATTTTAAACCAATAATAACTTGTTTTAAGAGTCTAATCTTCCAAATAATCTAATCATTTTCAACTGTAAATCAATGAAAATAATTTCGAAATCAAAAAAAAAAATTTCAAACTCTATCACTTACTATTTCTTTTCAATGCCATCAACAATAAGGTTAAAGGTGAAAAAATTAAAAACTACATAAAATTAAGTGAAAAAGTTGAAATAAATCGATTTAAATAGAATCGGAGTAAACGTTATGGAAAGAATCATCATCACCATTTGAATTTTTAAAAGCAAAAAAATAAAAAATAAAAATCAAAAAATTCAGCGAGAAATGTATGATTTGTGCTAGCAGATTCCTGCTTGTCGGAAAAATCGAAATATTTTCCGGAAAATAGTTTATGTCGAAATAATCAAAGATCTTTGTATTACAGAAATATTTTCGCATAAGCAAGTTTTTGTTCTTTCGCTATAATTAACATCTTGTAAATTGCGCGAAAGTTGTAATCCGAGCGGGGCATTGAATCCTTTGCTCTGGTCAGCATTCAATCTTTTAGTCTTATCAGGAATTCGAAGAGCAGCGTGGTTCAATTCAGCTTCCATTCTTTATCAAACCCGATCAATTTCCAATTCTAGGCCAAATCCTCCGTAAACTTCCTTACTTGTCATAAATAAAAGACCTTTCAATAGTCGTCTATAAATTGTATTGTAACATAGTTGAGGCGACAAATTATTGTCGTAACAGAGCATTCATCAGACAATATATACATCAATCCGAGAAGTCTTCAATTACCTCAAAATTTGTCACAAATTTACTTTTACGACACTGCTCTATACAAACTTACTTTCATGATATATTAATGTCGATTTAGTATTTCTATCCGCTTGTGTGCATGTATGTGTATGTGTGTGTGTGTGTGTGTGTGTGTGTGTGTGTGTGTGTGTGTATGTGTATGTGTATGTATGTAATATGTAATACCTGCATATATAGGTATTACATATTCACTCAATTTTTTTTCCGTTGCAAAGTGTCATCCAGTCGACATTGGTACTCTTTATTTAAATTACAAGAAAGAAGAAAAAAAAAGAAAAGAGCTCAATTTAATTTGTATAATTCATTTCTGTTACAATTCTTTGAACTGAAATTAATAACGTTTGATGAAATAATGATTGTTGATGTTTAAATGGGACAAAATGTGACAGTAAAAATTAAAATGTGAAAATTTCTAAATGTAAATAATAATGGTAATAATAATAGTAATAAGAGTAATATAGTAAAATTTTAAATGAGGGATTAAACTGGAGGAAAACATCACAAAAGATGGATGTTCAAAATGATGACAAATGAGTGACAGATTAATTGAATCGAATCGAATTTAACAGTGAACAACTGATTCGACCTGCTTCCTATGGATTCCTATTTCATACTATTACTATTATTATTATTATTGTTATTGCTATTTTCATACTATTACCATTGTTTGTTACTATTATTACTATTATTTAATATTAATGTTATTACTATTATTTGTTATTATTATTATTATCATTATTTTTATTACTAATTACTATTAATTATTACTAATTACCACCACTTTTACCAGTATCTACTGAACACATTAAGCATCACGGTTTGAAGAGGATAAATTTACATAAAGCCGACTAACAGTTCTTTCCATTTCTTTTAATATCAATTTGTTAAAGTTTTTTCACAATAACTACAATATGAACTCAGTTTTTTTACTTTTCTGTAAGAAATCCTTCACTCCTTTCTCAATGTTTCCTAAAACACTTTTCTCAGACTTCTTATCTATTTTATGTTTCTACTTCTTATCTCCCCATAAAATTTATTAATAAAATCCTGCTCGTCTGTAATGAACGCTATTTTTAGCTTCACCGAAAGTGAGTTTTTCAGAAAAAGATAATCCACTTGTACTACAATTATTATTACTATTATTATTACTAATTATTACTATTTTTACTAGGAAAGATACTACTACAACACAAGCATACACAAGGATATATATGTTGAGATAGAGGAGATTAGTTGACATTGACCTTCTCAATAATGTAATGCAAGTCATTCAAAATTTTCGCAATTTTTCAGATGAAGAATGAAACATACAGAGATGGGAAATGAAAAGGAAATATAAGGGGATGATGATGATGATGAATCTTCAGTGGAGGTATTCATGGATTCACTGAGAGATTTTCATGGATTCAGTGAGAGATATTCATGGATTCAGTGAGAGAAGTTTATGAATTCAATGAAATGTTCATGAATTCCGAAAAAATTTGCTATACATGAACTAACATTAATAAAAGCTTTTGAATTATAATTATGCATAAGTACAGAATTACTTCATGAGAAAAAAAAAAATGAAAGTCAAACAATTTCCAAATATTTCAATATTATTATCATTTTTATTCTCCCATAAGCAAACTGTACTGTAGCATTAGCATAAGGTTTTGGAATTTTTGAAATTCTTATTTTTCTTGCTTATGAAAGATTATACAATGGCTTCCATTCTTGCATTTAATACTCTTTTGAAATTTTAGCAAATTAATTTCCATCAAACTGATTCATTTTTTCAAAAAATCTTTCTTTCAAAAGTTAAACTAATCTGAAGTTTGTCGCCGAATTCCATAAAAAAATCAATAATTTTTCCTAAAATTTATATTTCTATTTTAAGGATACGAGCTCTATTTAATAGTGCTCAATACACTCTAGGACAGGCAATTGCATGACGCGCACACCGCGTAAACGAGCGATTTGATTTTACAATTTCAAGTTGAATATTATGAAATTGAAATTGGTCGAGAAGTAGAAGGATTAAGTGGGAGTTTGAGGTGTGGTTGTTAAATAAGTTGAGATTTTTGGTAGGTAATAAGACGTGTTTGCTATATTGATAGTAAATTGATGCTATATCAATAAGATGTGATAATTATGATAGCGAGACATTATGATCATTAGGGTTTCTAAAAATGTGATCAAGTTGTTAGGTTAACATAGTGTTATGCATTTCTTTAGCAGTTTCGATCTTTAGAAATATTCCTCATTTCAAATTATAGTATTTGCCGGTGTGCATTTTGCCATACTGAAAAGCTTCTTTCACGTATTCATAATAACGAAGTACTTAACAAATCAAGAAATAACATTCTAAGGAATTGAATCCATGAAAATCACAGCGTATATAAAAATTAACATTTCAAAGTATGGATACATTATTGGATTTATTGGCTGCCAAGACTTCGACGACTCTTCTGATCGATAATTATATGAATTATGGTATTGTAATATTTGATGGTAATGCTTTATGGTTTGTCGCTGGCTTGTATTCGGGAAATGATGGAAGAGTTTATTGTAATCGACGAATTGTAAGTTCTTCGTTAATTCGGACCAGACGCTACATAATCTTTGTAGGAAATGAATCGCTGGATTTATCGAGTGATTAAATCATTGAAATTTCATAACAAAATATTTCAGTACAAAGAAAAAAAAGTATGGTTTTTTGATTAACTTTCAAATTTTCACATAAATTTTTTTTCAATTCTTACAGGAATTCTGCATTGATCCAGCTTTGCCGTTAAATGAGAAATTCACAGCAATGTTTGTCAACAAGATTGGTAGCCGTGTAGCATTGTCAAGTGCACATTCGGTATTTGTAATTGAAATACCTTATGATTGTTGGTGCCGACAGTCTGTGACAAATAATACTTTAATGGACCATTTGCAATCCACTTATCATTGCAAGTACTTATTTGGACCATTTACAAATTTTTTCCGAAACTGTGATAAATTGACGAGTTTTCTTCAGTTTCAGATGAAATAGATTGAAGATTTTGATTTGAAGTTTAAATTAATTGAAATTCGAATGATAACTCAGAAATTACAATTAAAGGGTTTGGAAGAATATCCAATATGTGTTGTAGTTTGATAATACCGGAAGCACTATTTGAGGATCGGATGTCAGTCTCACATTACTGAGTTGAGGATCGTGAATTATTGAGTTTATTGCAGAGATTAAATCAAACGGTTTAAAGGAAAGTATTGTGAACTTCTTTTTGAAGATTTTCACAGTTCTTGCATCATTAATGGAAAGCATCTGCTTTGAATAATTAGTAACCAAGTGATTTCGATCAGTTAAATTAAAAGAAAAAAAATGGATGAATTAAGTCTTTCAGTTTCTATGAAATTAGCAGAGGAAAGAAATCTACATTTCTTTTGTCTTTTGTATTTTGTAGAAGTCGATTTGTTGGCTCTCGTACCACGTCACCAAGTACTGCTATGGATATCCTTAAAATTCGGTGGTGTTGGAAAGGACGACATGAATCTGGACATCGTGCTTACAATAGATTAGGTGTTCTTCACAGTGAAAATATTATTAGGTTTGCGCTATTGCTTTTTATTCTTTATTCATGTTTGAAAGTTTTAATGCACTGCAATTCTTTCATTTTATTTGTTTTTTATTTCATATACTTGTTTTCCTCTTTATTACTTGGGAATATGTTTGTTAAAGTTTCTTTTCATAAGTACTTGCCAGGAAGAGAAAAACATTAATAATAAATTGATAGGGTTTTCTGTTATCATATTTTTTTTTTGTGCTTGATGGAAAATGAAAGGGTTGAAGAAAATAAACCTAATATACAATAATGTTTTTGAATCAAATGAAAAAGTTTAGGATTTATGATGCTGACAACACCTATTCTACACCTACAGTTGTGATTGATTTTAAATCGTTGCTTGGGCTGAGCGAATCAAGTTGTGGCCGTTCATTTAGTGTATATAATTACATAGGTGAATAGTTTTTATTAAACTGTCGTAAATATTGCCTGATTTTTTCTTTCTTTTTTTTTTTGTTATATAAACAAAGTTTCTTTGATTGATGTTTCTTTTTTATTATTCACTGCTTCTGATATTTTCTAAAAGCAGTATATTGTAGCGAACTGAAATAGAAATTATTAGACTTAAATTGTGTGTTTTTAGTTTTAAAAAAAGCAGTAATATTGCTTGGAACTTTAGTTATAAAAAATGAAGTAAATTTATGAGGAGGTGTATCGAATTATTTCAATACTGCATTTCATGATTGGGATAATAACTGCGGAATTTTTTTTCTTTTTTTTTTTTCTTTTTACCATGTATGAATTTCCATGTAACTGTAGCTATCAGAGTCCTCATCAAAATATTTAAAATATAAGCTTTTTTAGGTTCAAAAAGATGATTTTTTCAGCCTCATTTGATTTTGGACCATCATTTTTTCGTGTAAATAATGAAAGCGGTGCAGAAATTAGTCTAAAAACATTATTCGCTATTGATAATGATTGTGGTGATATTTACATTGGTGTTTATTCGGATGATAAGTAGGTTTTTTTTTTTGGATATTAAAAACAAATTTTTTCGTGCTGATTTAAAAAAAAAAAAAAAAAAAAAAAAAAACAAAAAGAAAACAAAAAACGTCATGTTATGTATTACTTTTTCATTGAATCCATGATTTTGAGATAATTCACATTTCAGAGTTATTGAGATTCAAGGGCCTCTTGCACTGACTGGAACTGCATCTGATGATTTCGCTTGCAGTGGTGCTTTCGACATGCTTTATATACAATATCAGGAAGCAACATCATTACCAGTTTTTTCTTTAGTATCTTCAAAAGGATGTATAATGCATTTTCTCGTTTTAACACTAGACCAGGTTTCTTGTCAATTTAATATTATTAGTTTTTTAGTGATTCAAATTTATTAGCTAAATAACGCCTTTGTTTTTTTTTTTTTTTTTTTTTATAGAATAATATATTTTAGAAATAGCTGTGTAAAGATTCTCTTCAGCCATTTTTTATTTTTAGGAAGCTTTTGATGGGCATATGGAATTTGTTCTTGTTTCCTACGATAATATTTTGCTACCCTACAAGCCGCTTGCTAATATTTCATACTGTTTACAGAATGGTTTGTACTGAACAGATCAGAAGATTTGAAATGTTGATTTATAAGTTCCTTCGATTTATGAACTTTTTCATCATTGGCTCTCCTATTGATAGTCTTATTAATCGCTGAGGATACAAAGAAAAAAAGAAAATATACTTCTGTATATCTTAAACATGTTTCACAACAAATGAAAATGTGAAATGAGTTATAGCTATGCCTGCAATTTCTTTTTGAGCATGATAGAATCTGCCGATAAATAAGGGTTGTATAAAATAGCAAAATAGATAAACTTAAATATTTATTTGAATATTATTAAAGATTTATAGTTTCTCGTACAAAAATTGTTCATATAGTTTTCTGAAACTTCAGATTCTGTGCAATCTGGCCAATATTTTGTTCTTTGTGGAGCGAATCTTTTTTCCATCGATATTAATCCATGGGCTCATTTGTTATCAAATTTGCTACTAGCAGATGCTAGGTAAACTTTTGATATTTCAAATGTTTCTTTAACATATCTTAATTTAGCTCCTTATTTCTAGACTTTTAATTTAATTGTATTTAATGACATGATTCACTTAGATTCTATCTTTTTCGTCATGATTGCTCTGCATTTAGTTGTTCCTTGGTATTGAAAAAAGTTTTTCATTGTCATGACCTAGTAAAATTTATAAAGTTAACACCTGAAAATTGCATAACCTAACATTAGAATAGTTTGTAGATGACATCAATGAATGTTTATTAAAGAATTATCTCTAATCTAATCATTTAATCGTACTGTTTAACATAAATATGTCGCACGGCAGAAAGATGCTTCACAGTGCCGTTGAATTATGTTGATCATAGAAAAAGAATGGTGATTTTCATTTTTTAAGTTAATAAAATTTTAGTTACAGGAAAAACGCAAATGATTTGCCTAATTCAAAGATCCACCACTTGTTTCTTGTTTTGGGAAGCACCGAAGCAAAAGAGTTAGATGATGCTATAACATTTGCCACTACTATTAATATTACAAATGACAAATCTCCAATTTCTGATGGTATTTGCAATGCTTTCGATGGGGAAAGTATAATTTATATATTGGCTACTTCTTCAAAACAATTGCTTCACAAATTTACAAGGTTGATTCTGAGATTTAAAGTAGAAATTTGAAAATTCAGATTTCTTTCAATGTTTCATTAATTAGTTCGGGAAGAAAAACGTTTTATTAGTTCTGGCTTTTAATTTATTCGTTTTAGATCATTTTAGTTTTGAGATTTAACTTTTGTGAGATTGAAGAATTATTTGCTAATTTATAGGCGAAACGTTATTTGGCATGATAAACGTGCAGTAGTTAAACGACATAATATTTCTGTTGAAGGGAGAACCGAGAATTATCTTCTTGACGAGTGTTTGAAAATTCTCCAATCTCAAACTGTAATACCAAGTTTTAGGTATTATCTAATCAAAATATCTTATTTTTCAATACCTCTCATAATAGATCTCATAATAAAATATTCTAAATATCTGTTTTTATTGGAAAACATCAAAATTTGAGGAAGAGATCAAATAAGAATGCGAAACTCAATTTCTTGCATATGATAATTAATCGTGACAGCCCGTTCGAAACATTACAGTCTCATGTAATTTTTGGAACGAAAGAAAAATTTCTTGATGGAAATTTTGAAGCAATGATTTTCAGGTTAAATAAATCGGTAACGGAAATTGAAGCCATGACAATAGCTAGTAATATTGTGGAAGCCTTGGTAGAAAACATGAAAATCACACAAATTGCTTTTAAAAGAATTCAGGATATGTAAATTTTCAAATTTTGTCTTATTATTGTTCAAAACTTTTTCTTTTAATATTCACTTTTGAATAGTATAGAAAATTAATTCCTTCATTTACTAAGGATTCATGATCCAATATCTTTTTGGTTCAGTTAAAATTAGCTTACTATAATGCACATACGAGTGGATTGGAATCTCAAGTGATTGAGTGGTTGAATATATTGAGGATTGAAATAGCTACGATAAACATACATCGAAAATTTAATAGCATCGAATATTGTCTTTTAATGAAACATCGCTTTCATGTCTCATTGCTACTTGTTACTTTGCTATTTGTTTTTCCAGAATTATTGAAGATGTCAAAAATTTGGAAGCATTAAATAATAAAAAATCAACGTGTACGGAACGTTTATTACGGGTGTTGTCTGTATATGTTGATCTCAGAAATCGTATTTATAAAATTCAGAGAGCAGTTGCACAGTTGAAAAAACGAAGTGATGAGGTTTGTTTTTCTTTCAAAGTATTGAAGTTGATGCTCCTAATTTAAATTTAATTTGATCTCAATTTATTGTTATTCAATAAATACTTTTGTTGAATGGACCGTGTTGGTAAATCGTTACAGAAGCATTTATTTTAATTAAAAAAATATTTTCTATTTAGAAGTTTTATATAGTTATAATGGTGGGAATGCAGAAACTGTAGTATTATTAATGCATAGAAGTAATTTATCTTTTCCAGAAGTTGTGATTGTTATCTAGATGATTGTTCTTTACTAAGGAATTCAAAAAATTTTGATGAACGCCTGAAATCTTCTAGATAGTTCGAGAATTGACTCTACATTCAATTTTTTCCTGCTGTAGTACACATTTTCGAAACATTTTAGTTAAAAATGGTTTTTAATCAAACATTCTAATAGAATGTTTCAGAATAATGTGTGCTGCAGCGGAAACTGTATAAATTAACAGCTCATCGTTCCATCCATTTATTTGCTTACTCGACCTGCGTTTGCTCACCACTGCTCATTTTTCTTTTAGTTTTCAGATGTTTTCAAGTTTGATGTTATTCTTTTGTGATGTAATTTAGTGAAAACAGTAAACAAGAAATAATGAGTAGAAACGTTTGCGTTGAATTTGTGTTGAACGAAATCTTCGTTGAATAGTTTAAAATCCAGTTATTGGCAAAGAATTTAAGTATGTTATCCAAAAAAAAAAAGAAATGGTTTCTGAAAGAGGATTTTAGATAAAATATATATTGAGAAATAATATCATTATTGAAAAAAACATGAACTTAATTGGATAACATACTATCTTGGGTACTTCGCAATATGATGTTTTCAGTTTAATACAGATGTCTGTCTCTTGATTGTCGAAAACTTGGGAAATGATTCACTTTTTTTGATTTCATGGATATTTTGCGAAAACGAAACTGAACTGATATTATAGAAAACTTGACGAACTTTTGTTACATTTCTTTTTCTAATATTATAGTAATGCATTTGCAGCTTGGGTCAGGTCTTGTGCCAAAAATGTTTCCACTAACAGATCCAGAGAAAGTTCTGAAGGATAAATTGGAAACATTGCGTGTCGAAGTCGATGGCATTACGCGACAATTACCATATGTAAAATATTTGACTTTTCAAAATATTTTCCCGATTCTTGTCAAAGTTTCATTGTATGCTTGAACGAACAATTACAACTAAATTATAATTTTTCTTGAATATTATAACTTTTCTGCTAAAACACCTGACTTTTTCATGATTTTCATAGATTTTGTTTATTAACTCTTGAAGAAGTGACTGTTTATCCTTAGAAGGGTACCACAAACATTATTATTTCTCTTCATCTTACAGCAGTATTATTTGCCTTAATTAGCTTGGTAAGTTAAATCACAAACATTTCTAATTTTGTGTAATCTTTTAGCTTGCAAATGAAGTGGCCACTAAACGACGTGATCGTTTTGGTCCTATCCGTTCATTTTGTGCATCGATGAGTGCACAGAAATTCATGCTGTCCAAAAAGTTTGCTTTATTATTAATCATTTTTTCAGCTTCATATTTTCTATTTCATATTTCATACTTTTCATGCTATCAGTTTAATTTGTGCGATGCGCAAAGAATTATCCCTAATGATAATAAGATCAAGGATTCAGTCACGTTTCATTTTATGCCGTAGTTTGATAAGTTAAATGATATCTGCATTTAACTGTTATCGATTACTTTCTTCCATTATTAATAAGTGCCAACAATGCCATATTCAATTTTAAAAATTTGGAAAATGTAAAATTTGCCATTTAATAAGTATTCACTCAAATTCTTTGTTGCAAACACCGTTAGCTTGATTATTTTCTTTACAGCACAGAAGATATCAATGAAATGGTTAGCTGGACCAAACAGCTCATTAAAAGAATTGATACCATACAGGCCAATATAACTGCCAAAGAAGCGCTTTCTAACTCGTCAAAACTAAGCTCTCAATGTGAATGAAAATTTCCATATAATGGCTGAGACGCGAAATCAAGGCGTATTGTTAGTTTGTCATTAAAACTTTCTGGTGCTAGTGTATTTTTTAAATAAGAAATGTGTGGAAAGACTTGAAGTCCTCGAATGTACCTAGAGGAGACAGTATTACCAAACGTTTTTATCGCAAAACTATAACCTAGTTCTGGATTCTTATGTTCTCATTTGTTTTTCACGTGGTGTTACACAAGTTTTATCTTCATATGTTGTAGACATATCTCTGAACAGAGCAAATTCATTCATTATTGTGCAATTTAGAATTGTGATTGTTCAGAATCTGATAATTAGAATTGTTCTAACAAGAAATTTCATGCATAGGAAATTTTTATGTTGAACATAGCCTTAATTTACAGAAGTACTACCAATAAAATGATTAAGATCCACCGCAAATATACACAAAATTTCTGGAAATGACTTGATTACAAAGCAATAAAATCTTCATTTTAATCAGCCCTAAAAATTTTTATTCACCATTCCCTGCATGCGAGGATCTGTTAATGGATATTGTAAAATTATGGCAAGAAATATTTCTGAAATTTCAAGAAAGAAAAATACTATAACGTTCATTACTGATTACCTCGGGCAATTAAGTATCGATAGTTTTACTTCCAAAGGAATGAGTTATTCAACCGCTTTGTTAAATGAATAATTCGTCAAGCAAGCGATAGCGCCATAATTACGAAATTTAGAAATTTTGATTAAAAAAAAAAGTAAAAATATAAAAATTGAAGTAAATGCATAATACAAGGACGGAACTGAACGCAAATAAAAGAATCTGATTCATAATAATCTAACCAATTCTTTTTGCCCGAAAACCCGAAGCATTATATTTCCATTTCGAATAATTGGTCGGACATCCACATTTGACCTGTACGGCATAAACTTTTTGGTCATCAGAAAATTTTCTAATTTGAAACTAACACAATTTAAAGTCAATTACTTCCTGAATAAAAGTTATGAAATATCAACAAATCCAAAACGAACCTATCAAGTTCTGAATCTGAAGAATCACTATCATTAGCAAAAATTCCATAAGAATGTTTCACTGGATCCGACAAATACCAACCATAATCAGTCTGTGGAGCCTGTAGCAAAATATGTTGTTTACTGCAATTTAATTAAAGAAATTTGTAATAATGGACTGAGAAATTGCTTAAGAACGAAGATGAACCTTTGCTTTCGCCATTTCTGATAAGACTTGTTTGGCCTGCTTATTAGCAGTGAGACCATTAAATCTAAAATGCTGCGTTTTAGAAAAAAATTAAAAAATATACATACAAAAATTAATAGAAAAAGTAGTATATAAATTAATGTTTAGAATCATTCTAATAAAGATTAATTAATTCCAGCAAGTAAGCAAGATTAATTAATTCCAGCAAGTATTAGTTCATATTGATTAAATAAAAATTAACGGCAGAAAGTCTAGTGTCTAACTGTAATCCAAATCTAGAATCATAAATATCCTGTTTATTCGGTAATCACGAAATAAATAGCTCACTTCATACATTTACGACGCCTGCACTGTAACGTAAGTTTCCGATCTTCGCGATATTTATCAATGGCACGCAGCATTCCACCACAAAACCGACAACTTGTTGGATATGTATCCTTGAATACCTTTCCAATTTTTATTTTTTTTTCGGAATTTGAATCTCAATCCCCAGTATTTTTACTATACCGCAAAGAAATATAAAGTGAAGCTTAACAGCTTAAATTTTATCTTTCTCTATCAATAAATTAGCGGTGATATTGCTGGTTGATGGAAAAAACATATTGATTTTATATAAATCAATTCAGAATTTAATTCGGTGAAGCATTAGATGGAACTGCAATTTATTAATCATAATAAAATCTTTTAATTACATTGGATTCCTTTCCTCTTCGTCGCAATACAGATTGATCTGTGGATGTCGGAAGAAACACGATGTTGATACTACTTGCATCATTGACAAATCGTTTTTTGATAAAATCTCCTGGAAAGTAAATGAGACATTAAATGGTTCGCAAATGATAAATTCTGCGAATGTTTAATTTCTTCGGATCAAAAAAAAAAATGAAAAAAATGTACTAAAAAATACTTTTATCGTTTAAAATTCTCACTTATCCTTTCTCAGTGTCACCCAGATGTAGACAAATATTACTTTCTATCTGCCTTTTCACGCATTTTAAGCAAAACCTTTTCGTGGGTCATTCGGACTCGATGTTTCTGATCCAGAAGTTGACAATTTCAAATCCTCGAAAAATTCTGTCCGAAAACATCCTTTCAGAGCTGATTCGATATTGTCAAACGATGGTACTGCATCAGCCTCAATTATATCTAGAAAAAAAAAGCATTTTTGTAAGAAAGCTAACGTTTTCTCATTACAAACAGTAAAGAACAACAAAAAATACTATACCATCTAAATACGGCGGTTTGAGAGATTTTATCATTCCACTACTTGCAAGATTAATTAAGCAGAATGATGACAACCTGAAATATGAAATAATTTGTCAAAAACATAGCCTATTTGTCTAGAAAATCCGAAAAACATGATCAATGTAAACAAGGAGTGTTGAAGGTCAAGAAGCGCGAAGATAGTTTCAAATGGATCAACAAGCCAATAAATATGTTTCCCGCCAAAAAGCTCGAATTAACAAGTAAACAAGGCGAGTTTGATCAATCATAAGGGGGGATGTTAAAGATGAGGAAAGGAGGAGCTCTCGAAAAGATTTAAAAAAGAAAAAGGTTTTGGAGCAGGATTAGTCCTCTACAAGTGATTCCTACAAAAGTTTTTTCTACAACGACCACAATGATAATTCGACTTGAATCGACATAACAATCGATAATCAAGGAGCAGTACTTTTTGTGTTAGCAACAAGGATATGTATCCAGTAATAAAGTTGGATATTTTCGGGATGTCATGAAAATATTTCTTTGTGAATATGACAATTCCTGTTAGAAAAAGGTATTTATTAAATGGGGAACAGTTACGAACGAACAATTATTCGAAAGTATCCAAATGGCTAATCACTGCATTTCTTTCCTTTGTTGCTCGAACAGAAGATTTTTTTTCCCTGTTGTTGACTGGAATCGATTATTGCTGGGGTCGTTGTACAATAATGTTGGTAAAAAACCCTTGTAGAAGAGTGTTGTAGAAACGCAGGCGCTCGTTGACTGATAGTGGAATAAGAATATATTTCTGCTCCAAATCCGAGCCTTACATATCCTTTCGGAATCCCTCTTTCTTTCCTGATCTCCAATTTGGCGCCTCAGGATCTCGCTTTGTTTAACTGTTAGTTGGACTGTTTTACGGGAAACATGTTTATCCTACTATTATCGGCCTATTGGTATGTTTGAAATTAGTGCTTCATGACCTTTAACACCCCTTGTTTATATCAGTTTTCGGATTTTTCTGATATGGGAATTGTTTGTCCGTAACTGTTCCATCTATTAATAAATTCTTTCTTCTAACAGAAATCTCTCTTTCACAAAATTATTTTCCCCACACTATTTATTGCATATATGAGAACGAAGATATTATGTGCTGTTTCTATTGTTGATAACTGTACTCTTAGTAACATAATTAAATTAAGTGAAAAATAATAAAAAAAAAAATGCCAGGATAGATCTAGGAGAAAAATCTGTCAATCTCAAATGGCAAAATTGTCTATGAGAGATGGAAATGAGGGGCGAATCCAGCCAAACGGTTAATCAAGACGAAAGATTTCACGATATTGGATTTTGTGGCAAATAATTATGCCACCTAATATGATTATCATCTTTTTTTTTCCGTCATTAAACCTTAAATCTAAAATGCTGCGTTTTAGAAAAAAAAACTAAAGGGAAATATAATAAGGATTAATTAATTTCAGCAAATAAACAAGCATTATTTCGTACTTATTAATTGAAATTCTAACGGCAGAAAATCTAATGCATAACTCTAATCCACATTTAGAATCATAAATATCCCGTTTATTCGGTAATCGCGAAATAGCTTACTTCACACATTTGCGACGCTCGCATTGTAACATAAGCTTCCGATCTTCGCGATGTTTATCAATGGTACGCAACATTCTATCACAAAACCGACAATTTGTTCGATATGTATCCTTGAATACCTTTTCAATTATTATTTTTTTTTTTTTGTGATTTAAATCTCAATCAATTTCCAGTATTTTTACTATACTGTAAAGAAATATGTAGTGAAGCTTAACAGCTTAAATTATATCTTCCTCCATCAATAAATTAGTGGTGACATTGTTGGCTGATGGAAAAAACATGTTAGTGTTACACAAATTAATTCAGAATTCGGTGCAGCACTAGAGATAACTGCCATTTATTAATTACAATTAAAATATTTAAATTACATTGTATTCCTTTCCTCTTCGCCGCATTACGGATTGATCTGTAGACGTCGGAAGAAACATGGTGTTGCTACTACTTGTATCAGTGATACATCGTCTTTTGATAAAATCTCCTGGAAAGTAAATGAAATATTAAATGGTTCGCAAATGATAAATTCTGCAAATATTTAATTTCTTCGAATCAAAAAGATGAAAAAAATTACCAAAAATATTTTTATACTTTTAAAATCCTCACTCGTCTTTCTCAGTTTCACCCAAACGTAGACAAATATTACTTTCTATCAGCATTTTCAAGCAACGCATTTTAAGCAGAACCTTTCCGTGGATAATTTGGACTCGACTTTTCTGATCCAAAAGTTAACAGTTTCAAATCCTCGAAAAATTCTGTCCGAAAACATCCTTTCAGAGCTAATTCGATGTTGTCAAACGATGGTATTGCGTTAGTCTCAGTTATATCTGAAAAAAAAAAAAAAAATGCTTATTATAAGAAAGCTTACGTTTTTTTCAATTGAAATAATAAAGGATGATAAAAAGTACTATACCATCGAAATACGGCGGTTTGAGAGGTTTTATTGTTGTCATTTCTATCACTCCACTGTTTGAAACGATTAATTAAGTAGAATGTCAATCTGAAATGTTAAATAATTTGTCAAAAATATGATCTATTCATTGCATATATGAGAACAAGAATATGTATGTGCTGTTTCTATGGCTGACAGCTGTACTGTAAGTAACATAATTAGGGCAAATTATTTGAAAAATAAAATTAAAGAAAAAGGCACGAATAGATTTGAGGGAAAAATCTGGCAATCTCAAATGGAGAAGACTGATGAGAGATGGAAAGAGGAATAAATTCAGCAATGATTAATCAAAACCTAAGATTTCATCGATATTGGATTTTGTGGAAAGAATAGAAATTATGCAGCTTATATTATTACCACTTTTTTTTTCTGTCATTGAAGAAGCATAAAGCTCCTTAAATTATAGCTAAACTATTCCTATCAATTATAAAGTAACATACCACACATATAATTGATAGGGATCACAAAACTATATTTCATTTTGATCCTTTATCTTGTTTGTCATACTAGTCACAGGAAATGCGCATTTCAATCAATTCTTCAGGCTGCTGAATACTTTTTATAAAAAGGATTGAAAATTATTGGCACAACTTTTTTAGAGCAAAGGGAAAGACAAAATATGTGAGACTATATGTGTATATGTGGGACTTCCTGATAACTAAAACTGGCAAACGTCTAAGATATTGGCCTAAAAATCACGCCTGATTTAATCACAGTCATATCTATCGATTATATCTTTAGCAAATCATATCTCATATCTTTAATGAGATAGATCATATCTCTAGCGATACATGATATCTATCTGATTTCTTCCAACATTAACCAATCAATCATATCATAATACCATACTATCCACTAAATTACACATTTATGAAATGAAATAAATATAATTTAACACAATTTAAAGTATTCCCAAATATTCCGAAACATTTCCCATTTAATAGAATTTAAAAAAAAAAAAAGAAAATTTCTGAAATTGCTTCTAAGACGCTATGCCAATTTTGTAGCAGAACTAGCTGGACTCGACTACGACTACGCTCCATGTGGCCAATCCAGCTAGTCTAGGGACTGGCCACATTTCACGTGTCCGGCTGCAGCTATTCTATATAAATAAAATTGTAAATGTTCGTTTGTTCAAAATCTGAAATCTCCAAAAGTTCTTGAACACGCGCCTTATCTATATTAATTCAAAACCTTAAACATCGGAAAGTCCCTACTTATTACTTTGAAATTTTGACACAACGTTGCATTCGAATATTTTTATATATATGCTTCGCTGTAGCTCAGTCTGGTCAAGTGGAAAAAAAGAGATGTTTTTAGTGTGAGGGAAAAAAAACTGATAATTTGTAATTTGATTTGGTTAGACTGGAGATTGATTCTTCTCTTGTGATTCGGCCAGATCAGCAATAAGTGTAAGGTTTTTTGTGTTTTGTACAACACAGATGAATCCTACTGATAAAGATTTTATTGATCGATGAAGAGTGATTCTTCTCAAACAATTATCAGAGAATATCCAGGCAGAATGATCACTGGGTTATTCTTTCCTTTGTCGCTGATGAGAAAAACACTATTCAACTGAATTGTCGGATTGTTGAATTTATGTTGACCATCTGGCAACAGAAGCAGGAAGCGGGCTTCACGATAAATTTGTCCTTTCACTTTGAGAGTTGGCATAAATTGTTGTGTTTTTACGATTTCTGCGCTAAACGACGTCAATTGAAAGCATGAGTTATATTTCCTGATGATAGATAAGAAATGCTTTGATTTGGCAGTATATTCGGCAAAAATAAAGCTTTTAATGGCTCTGGCGGCTTCCCAAATTGAGGCAGTTTAATTTTTCCGGCGGCGCAACATATTCCATTTGTTTCTCCATTTAATTTCAGAGCCTTGCAATAAGGACACACTTTAGCCACAGTGCTGATGAGAACATGCGGGCTTAAACTATAATCATCAGCTGGATTGTATCGGAATGCAAGGCAATTTAATTGCGTGATTGCTGAACACGGAATTGTGTTTGGTCTGATTTTCTATTTATCGTTGGCGTCTTTCAGCTATTCTCTGTCTTTTGCGTTCATTCTGTTCAGAATTAAGCAGATCTCAAACTGCAGAACACGATCGACGTGTTCGAAACCGTGTATCCTTAAATTTGACTGCACGTCGCTCTGCTCTCATTTGAGCATTCTTTGCCTTCTTTGTTTATTTTGATGACCGTTCTTCCTCAGTTTGATTTGCAGTATTCGTTGCTTTTGTTCCGCTGCGCAAGTACGATGATCTATATCTGATCTTCTACGAGGAATTATTTGGATGAACTAAAATTAGATCGATTGCACCTGAACTTCCTCGAAATTCTTTGAGAATGCCCTCACAGAAGTCAGAAGCCTTTTTCACTTGTAGACAAGAATAGAATTCCTTGATTGTTGATTTGCTGCTATTGCTGTGTCGATCTGTATTTATTCTAAAATTGTCGCAGGGTAGGTGTAGAAACCCCCGAACTGAACTGTTTGTTGAACTGAACTGTCGTCAAACTTGAACTGATTCTGCTCCAAAATCTGAACCTTTCAGGGCTCTTTTTCCTTTCCTGATCTCCAACATATCGGCTTATAATTGGTTGATCTCACTTTGCTCATCTGTTAATTGAAGATATTTTGGTGGGAAACATGTTTATCCCTATGGAAAGGAATAAACATGTTTTAAAAAAGTAAATGTATCTATATGGAAACATGGCCTATTTAAATGCAAAATTTCAATCGGTAAAGAACTTGAAAGGTTGTGTCAAAATGAACAACGAACATTTAAGACGAAGAGGCAATCCAAGACACGACTTAATATTAGAAGTCAGGAAGGTAATTCATAAACTGCTTGAACGAAATATTTCATTACATATCTCATGACCTGACCTCGACATTTCTACTAAGCGACTACATTCCTCACAAAGCCACAAATAAACGGAAAAGTTTAAACACGCGCCTATTCGAATGCAACGTTGTATTTCAAATCAATCAGCGAAGAACTTAAAACGTTGTATAAAAGTGAAAGCAAGAAATAGGCATGGTCAATACATTTAATCCGCTGATAAAGGCGTGGCCAAAAAATTCTGTCCGCTCATGAAAGTGTGGTGTAGGATGAGGTCAGAAAATTCAGTTTGCCATTTACTTTTACTGTAATGAGCATGATACGTGGAAAAAAATAAATATGTCTATATAAAAAAAGAGTGCCTATTGGAATATATCAAATTTTGAAAGCAATCGGTGAAAAGGTTGCAAAAATACAACAATTTACACTTTTATTCATACAGACTAGCTGTACCCATCCACGCTCCGCGTCGCCGATCCAGCTAGTCTATGGGAGCCGGCCGTGCTTCGCGGGTCCGGCTCAAGCTAATCTATATAAATAAAAATGTCAATGTTCGTTTGTTCAAGAACCTCAAACCTCCGAAAGTTCTTAAACACACGTTTTATCTATATTAATTCAAAATTTTAGATATCCGAAAGTACTTATCAACTGCGTTAAAATTTTGCATTCGAGTAGCGCAAGTTTTTATATACATGTTGCATTCAAATACGCGCATGTTTTTATATACATGCATTGCTTTAGCTCAGTCTGGTTAAGTGGAAAAAAATACAAGGGAAACAGCATGTTTCTAGTGCTGGAGAAAAAAACTGATTGTAATTTGATTTGTAATTTGATTAGATTGGAGACTGATTCTTGCTTTTGTGATTAGGCTAAGTCAGCAATGAGTGTAAAGAAGTTTTTCGAATCTTATATGATAGTGATAATCCTGTTGTTTTATTGTCTGATGAAGAGTGATTCTTCTAGCAAACAATTATCAGAGAATATCCAGGCAAACTGATCACTGGGTTATTCTTTCCCTTGTCGCTGATAGAAAAGGTTACTATTCAACTGAATTGTCGGACTGTTGAATTTCTGTTGACCATCTGGCAGCAGAAGCAGATATCCGGCTTTGTGATAAATTTGTCCTTTCACATTGAAAGTTGCGTGAATTATATTGTTACGATTTCTGCACCAAACGACTTTATTTGGAAGTAGGAATTGTATTCCTAATGACAGGCATCGGCAATATATCTGGCAAACAAACTTTACAACGGCTCTGGCAGTTCTTCAAGTTGAGGCAGTTTAATTTTTCGGCAGACGCAACACATTCCTTTCGTTTCTCCATTAAATTTAAAACCCTGCAATAGGGAAATATTCAGTCATAGTAACAGTGAGAACATGCGGGCTTATATTATAATCATCAGCTGGATTGTACCAGAATGCAAGGCTATTTTAACCGCATGATTGCTGAATACGGAATCGTGTTTGGTCTGATTTTCTGTTTCTCGTTGATGTCTTTCAGCCACTTTCAGCCTGTCGCGTTCATTCTGTTGAGAATGAAGCAGATCTGAAGCTGCAGAACATGATCGATGTGCTCGCAACTGTGCACCCTCAAGTCTGGTTGTATGTCATTCTACTTGCATTTGAGCTATTCTCAGTCTTGTTCGCTCATTTGCTGATGCTCATTCTTCCTCAGTTTGATTTGCAATTAATCGTCGCGTTCCTTCCGCTGGATGAATACGATGACCTAAGTTTAACTTTTTGCGAGGTATTATTTGGATGAACTAAAGCAGATAGATTACATTCGAATAGTTCTCGAGATTGACTTGTGTAACAGGTAAAAAGAAAAAGTAGATATATAGAAATAGAAATAGGCGCCTATTCAAAAGCAAAGTAGTTCCGAAATTTGAAAAACAATCGATAAGAGTTTTCGAAATTACATAGCAAGTAACAGCTAGATGCGGTTGATAAATTCAGTCCGTTTACTTACTTCACAAATCAAGAAATAAACGAAAAGATTAGAATGCGACTTATTCATAAAAAAATTTGAAATCGGTCATGCGCCTATTCGAATGCAACTTGTATGAAAATAAACTTCGAATGCAAAGTTGCATGAAAATCCCGGATCAATCGGTGTTCGCTCACTTACTCTCACCTGTCACAGGTGTGACAGGTTTAAAAAAAAAGTAGATATTTCTAAATAAAAAAAAAGCGGCCATTCGAATACAAAATTGCATTGAAATTTGAAAGCAATCGATGGAAAGATTGCAAACTTATGTACCAAATAATAGCAACGATGATTTAAATTTTTATTTATATAGGCAGATTAGTGTTAGACAATGAAAGATAGTTTATTTCGTCCAGTTGTAGCGAATAATAATTGGATGATAAACCTTGTAATTACTATGAAAATTTATAATAAATTTCTTAATCAATTCTAAATAATCAATTGGGAATGCATCACCGAATCGGGTTGCTGCTACTTCGCTCGATGTGGAATTGCGTCGCAAACAAAATTACAACACGAATGACCTTTTATCATATATGCAATCAAATATTCCTAAGCTGACGTTTGAGTAAAAGGCATTTACGATCGAATAATGTAAACTATCAATAAAGGAGTTGGAGGAACCTTCTTTTTAGATGCGCTAGGAGGAACTAGTAAAACGTTCCTAATTCGGTTGATTCTGGAAACAATCCGATCCCAAAATGGCATAGCCTTAGCTCTTGAATCGTCCAGAATAGCTGCAACATTGCTACCAGGTGAATAACTGCTCATTCCGCTTCGAACTGCCATGGAGCATGCAACTCATTGAAACTCCCACACGCAACATTTCCAGAAAACGTGGGAAAAGTATTGCAAAAATGTAAATTTATTGTTTGGGATGAATGTACAATGGCGCATAAAAAATCGGTCGAGGCTCTTGATAGATCATTGCAAGATTTGCGTGGAAATATCAGACCATTTGGGAACACAATAATTGCTTGCAGGAGATTTAAGGCAAACAATACCCATAAATCGTCAGTCGACACCAACAAACGAATTAAATGCTTGCCTGAAATACTCTACTTTGTGGCGACACGTAAAGATGTTAAAATTAACTACAAATATGCGTTATTGTAGTTAATTTTAACGTGCTCGAAATTGGGAACAGAGAGGTAACGATTGATTTACCAGAGGAAGAAATTCATCGCCTCATAACTTCTGCAATTTAGTAACATCAAAAGAAGAATTGGTTGAAAAAAATATTTCCCGACATTCAAACTAATTATAAGAACCTCCATTGGCTGAGTGAACGAGCTATTCTTGCGGACAAGAACAAAGATGTCGACGAACTTAACAATGTTATTCAGTATTACATTCAGTGCGAGACAGTCACATATAAGTCGTCGATACTGTTGTAGAAGTAGATGAAGCAGTTAATTACCCAACAGAATTTTTGAATCCACTCGATCTGCCAGGGATGCCACCCGCATGTATTGAAGTTGAAAATCGATGTACCAATTATCCAATTATCATGTTGCGAAACAACAACCAGCCAAAATTTAGCGACAGCACGCCATTTGTGCAAAAAAAAAATTAATGTAAAAAATTAATGAGCAATGTCGTAGAGGCAACAATTTTGACAGGACCTTTCAAGGATGAAGATGTCCTTATTCCTCGCATTCCTATGATACCAACGGATATGCCATTTCAGTTTAAGATATTGCAATTCCCAATTCGATTGGCGTTTGCATTCTCTTATCAACCAAATTCAGGGTCAACCTTTCGAACTGTGTGTTTAGATCTAGAGATGGATTGCTTCTCACATGGACAATTATATGTTGCGTGTTCTAGAGAATTTCTATATCTACAAAGACAATGGAACAACAAAAAAATATTGTATAATCACATGTATTGTGAAATTAAACATATTAGATGTGGGCGAAAACTGAAAAATGTCAAATAACGCCATGACAATAATTGTAAATAAGAAATAATAAAGATCAAGTGGTGCGACATAGTTTTAAGGGAACGACAACACGTTTAACAGCAAAATGCTCCAATTCACAGATAAACGACAAAGATCGACGCAGCAACAGTAACAGTTCGGAGTTCTAAGGATTCCACGCGATACAATAATATCAACAATCCGGCAATTCACTTGAATAGTATTCTTGTCTATTATCGATAAAGAAAAGAATAACCCAGTGATTAACTTGCTTGGATATTCTCTGATAATTTTTTAAAAACGAAGAAATACTCTTCGTCTATCAATAAAACATTTCTCAGCAGCATTCATCTCTGCACACAAGACAAAAAATACCTCTTCACACTTATTGCTGACCTAGCCTAATATAAAAGCATGAATTAGTCTCCAATCCAGCCAAAAAAACAAATCAATTAAAATGTTTAAGTTTTTTCCCCAACACTAGAAACACTCGCTTCCTCTTTTTTTTTTCCATTTAATCAAACTGAGCTACAGCAATGCGGTATAAAAACATGCGCGTATTCGAATGCAACGCTGTGTCAAAATTTCAAAGCAATAGGTAAGGACTTTCCGATATCTAAAATTTTGAATTAATATAGATAAGACGTGTGTTTAAGAACTTTCGGAGGTTTAAGATTTTTGAACAAACGAATATTGACATTTTTATTTATATAGATTAGCTGGAGCTAGACACATGAAGCGTAGCCGACCCCCATAGACAAATTGGATTGGACACGCTCTGCATGGCCTGATCCAGCTAATTCTAAATGATTTCAGAATGAGTATCATTTCGATGATTATATTGAAATTATAGAAAAAAAAAATAAAGGTTAAAACTAACAATTTTGTTTTTTAATCAAGCACTTTTACTAAACTCCTTTTTTTTTTATTCCATAATATATATATATATATAAATTACATCTTTTATAGTTTAAAGTACTATATTTTTCGTTTTTTATAAACTATACTGAAACTAAGTGGAAAAGAAGTAATACCTAAATATGAAAGACTTGTAAATTTACGAACTGATGAATTTTATATAAGCAATTATTATTTTTTTAAATATTTATTGCGTAAAATATGAAATTAATTGGGAATGAATATATGAGTATGAAAGATTCATAAATTTACGAACTGATAAGTTTTATATAAGCATTTACTACTTTTTTAAACATTTGTTACGTAAAATATTTTAAAAATGAAAGCTACATGTGTATAGGGGTGCGTATGGACGTGAGAGCTAAGATGGAATAAAACACTCATGATTTGAAGTAGAAAAGTACAGCACGTGCTAAGCATAGAATAAAAAAAGAACCAAATTTTAAATATGCATATTACTGATCGTTATTTGTAAAAACGTTTGGTATTATCTACCTGGCAACGAAGTTATATTTCTATTAGAACAATTCATGACAATTCGATAAGTGCAGGATAATTACATGAATTTAGGAATTTTTTTTGCTGGATATCATTGATGATAGGTGTTAACAATATAGATTTTATCAATTTAAGACTTACTGAAGGACAACTTTCACATCTTACCCCGCTTAAGTCAGCCTGAACTGCATTTTTTTTTTACTTCCAATAACAAGTGAATATTCTTATACATATATATCACTCAATATCAAATATAGTAAAGTAATACGTTCTGGAAATCTTGAGGAATTATTGGAAATGTCGAATAAGCAAACGAATCTAAATAAAATTAGAAGTGTAGAAAATTCAGTACAAAAGAAAGTATAGAAAAAAACGACAGCTTCACGTGTCACTATAATTGTGCAATTGCTTATGTTCAGAAAATATTTTTATTTAATACCGAATACACTGGTCCAACAAGAACAGAAGTTAGTTCAAAAAATTAAATTTAATTTAGCAACAATAAAGATAATATTCTGTTCTCATTAAAGGATTATATTATACGAATAAAAATAGGGCCTGCGGCAATCGCGGATTAAACTAAACTAAAAAAAAAAAAAGTTGAATAATCAAGTTTAAACAAATCCCATCAACGTATCGTAAATTATTTAATAAAGAATAGCGTGATTTAAAGTTAACCATCACGTTTCATTTATTTTTTCAAATATATTTTAGTTTTAATGCAATGGAAAATTTTTTGCTTCTGGAACAACGAGTAGAATACTCAATAAAACAGCTAAAATCGAAAAAATGTGAAGTCTGTAAAAATAAATTACATCAAATTTTTGGGAATATCAATAAAAAATAATAAATATAAAAAATCACAGTCTGCTGCAAAACATCGCTAATGCATTTCCATCATTAATGCTTGATTTCAGGCTATTGCACTTCCTATGATTTCACTTATCGTCGAATCATCAGATCTGAAATTCATCCTTTTATGAAGTAAAAACTTTTATTTCATTAAAAAATAACATAAATAAAAGGTGAAAAGTGACAATTCGAAATAATACTAAAAGATAAATTGCCAAATTATACTTTGCTGAATGATAATGTTTAATCTCATTTCATGTAACAATATGTTATTGTACACATTTTAAGGCAAAAATGTTTTGTGTTTAAAGGACAAATTGACCATAGTCAGGAACAAAATATACAGCAGAGATGTAGCATTAAAAAACTTCATGTTTAGATAATCTAGAATTTCCACTTTGTATTTCTCATTATAACCAATAAAAAGCCTAGTGATCTGCATAGGAATTTCTTTTTGTAATACAATCTCTAATGACTGAGCAAAAAAAAGAATGTCACCTGACTATAAAATTCATTGTGACAGTTTTATCAACCGAATCCAGTGCAAGCCGCGCTTTTGCTAAAACTTCATGTCCACCGCGAAACATGCCGGCTAGAAGAAGTAAGTGTGTACTTCTACCTTCCGTCACACGATCGGATCGTTCACATGGGCCTAATCCTATGCATTCAATCAGTTCCCTCACTGCATCTATAATTATTAGAGATATCACCGAAGATTCAATTTATTAGCAATACTTATTTTTTAGATTGCTTATATAAAATTGAGTACTACTAAACTAAAAGAATTAAATAAAATAAATAATAATCAATAAAACCATGAAGATTACAAATTCAATGGAAACAATGATATTGATAAAAATAATAACACTTTCATACTTCGTGAAATTTCTGAACTGAAAGTTCTCTATAAATATAGTAAGAAATTCAGAGGAATTAAATATTGGGGCTATCCAATCTTTTAACGTAAGTTCCTACTAGACTAGAAAAATTTGGATGTGACAAAGTAATAAGAGCCCAATGAAAGCTTACGTCAACCGTCCAAATGTTACATAAATTATTAGATCGTTCGGAATTTGAATAATTTAACAGGCTTCTATTGAAAGTCTTACTGTATATTTTACCCTTGTAAATCTTACCTTACACTGACAACAATTTCTCATACCTTGGACGTTAAGATTTTGTAAGATAAAAAAAATACAAATTCTTGCGTAAAGTTAGAACTAACACTGAACGAACCTTGCAATGTATGTATTGTTGATAAGGCATACGTATCTTCATTTTCATTTGCATCACCAATTTGTTCCCAACTCACAGCGAAATTGGTTCGTTGCATTGGTTGCACATGATCAGCAATGGTTACTTCAATTTCTTCCAGCTACGGAGAAAAAAATTGTAACATTTCAAAGTCTTTCACCAGAACTATACACTTATTTTGAGAAATAAGATTTTCAAAATAGGAAAAATATAGAAGGATGCATATCAGCCAATAAACAGTTTTTTAGGGCCAATTATCAAATCTCCGCGATTGAATGATTAGAATAACTGTTCGGAGGACTACATCACCACTTTATTAGTTCGAACTATGTTTGATTTTTAACTATTATGCGCAAACTTCTTGACTTATTTAGAGTTTGAAAACTATGTCTTACCAATATTCGATCAAAATTAATTTTCTATATATATTTTACCAAAAAAAAGTAAAATGCAGAAAACTGTAAAAGTAGGAAACAAAAGGAAGTAATATCATATCAATGCAAAAACCGCTTGTTGATACATGACGAATATAATATAATATACGAACCATTATAGGCACAAAGTATATGCCAAATAAGATAAAATTACTACGATAATAAAGGTAATAAAGATCTGTATTGGTAAAAAACAGATTATATAATATTTTAAATATATCATCTCAAAATATTATTTTATAATCTGAAATCCATTCTCAAAAATTATCAAAACATACCACAAAAACGTCATTATAACTCTCGTCACTTTCGAATTCGCCCGTTGTAGGATCAATATCGCGAACTTTAAATTTCAAGTTTGCACTGAATGTTGCCGTCACAACACCAGGTGTTGAAGGTATTTTCAGCAGTACATATGTGGTTGACTCTACACCAAAAGATAATTTTTCCAGTGGTATCGTATGTAAAATTGTCCACTTTTCCGTATCTGATGCTTGCTCTAATTCAACATAAACATTCTCCAGCAACTGATCATTCAGCGTATTGTTGCAGTTGAACTGAAATTCATTTATAGATAACGACACAAAATTTATCGATACAAATAAGTTGAATATTTCTTAAAAAAAGAATTCGTAAGTCGATCTCTTGCTATTAAATTTCACCTGTAGAACAATATGTTGTGGGAAAATATGTTTAATGCATAGGACACTATATTCAGTCACTTCGTCTGTTAATGCTGTTGGTTGCGAAGATTTGAATAATGGACCCAAACTGGCAAACTCCGGTATAGCTGCTAACTGTTCTGTAAAATAAAAACCTGCGATGAATAATAATACTTTATTACTGGTTGTGAATCACTTGATTCTGATCCCATTTTCTGAAATTACAAAATTTCTAATATATTAATCTCGAACTTTCTATTCTAACCAATAAGTATACAAATTCCAATGACCTGCATAAATCTCTTGCCGAGATGCTTTTTTTTCTTTTTTGTCTGTAACTGTCTCCACGGAAAGTGACGGCTTCTTGACTTCTGTTACAGATAATGGAAGAGCCGAAATTGGTACCACTTTCAAATCAAACGATTTATCATATTCTCCATTAGTCACATATTGTTCCAGTGCTCTTTCAAGTCCAGGAACTGATACCTTTAAAAAATATAATGCGAATGATTCAGTGCAAAGCATATTGTGCACTATAAAAAATGATATTCGGGTTTCTGCAACTATGAGAATCAAATTATTCTTTCTATGAAATTTTTTGTTTTTAAAAGAATAACTATATATTTAAATCATTACTTACAGACTATAAAATAGCATGTTATTTTAAAGAAACTAAAAACTAACCTGCAATCCATTTAGAATATAATTTGCAATTAGATTGGGATTTTCCGTTTCTAAAATTGACAAAAAATAAGTTGCTCGATCGCGTACTTCATCATCCGTATCAAGCAAGCAACGTTTCAGTAACACTTGTATCGATGGTCGCAAATCAGGACATTGAGCGCCAAATTTGGCCAGAGCACTTACTGCCGCAGCGCGAACCTTGAAAATGAAATATATTACTAAAAACCGATTACCTCGACCTTTGCGAATCTTTTTTTTTTTTTAAATTCTTTTCTTGATTAAACCATCATCTTTTGGGTATCATATCATAGTGAATCCCTTAATTTTATGGATTTTATCCTTTCATAAGTCTCTTCTATAAATGGTGACTTGAAAATTTTTTTAGCGTCTTAGAAAGTAAGTATATAAATTATAGAGTAATGAAAAATCTTTTGTAACAGTATTCAACTCATTAAAAAGCTCGTATTAGATCACTTTATCTTAAGTTTTATTAATAATAAAACAAAATATACTTGAGTAGCTTCCAAAATAACTCGATTGTAGATAAAACGAATGTAACGCGATGGACTAGCAGTTGTCGGTGCTTCACGACCAAGCAAGTGTAATATACGGGTGGCAAGAACGGGATGCTCGCAGTCCTCAATGAATTCACACAAATGCGATAATCCTGAAATTTGTGCTTATAATCCAGAAAAATCAAAAAAGTCTGAATTCCAGGGAAACCAGAAAGGTTTGATATAGCAGTATAATTTTCGAACAATCTTATCTTAATTCACCAATCCAGCAATCAAAAAAGACTGCATCAGTAGTAAAATAGTACATATAGAAAATTATACTCTACCTGCTTCCTTTGCATCTGAGTTCTCATCAATTATGGCAATAATAGTGTCAACAATGCTTTTCTTATAGTCGAAGCCACCATCATCGCGCAACATTATAGCCAAAAACGACATAAGAGTTGAGTGTTTACGTGGATAACGAGCACATAGTGAACGAATTGCTTCAATCACTACAACCTGTAATAAGCAGATATGCAAAAATCAAATCTACGTGTAAAAGACGCCATTCCATTTAATTTCAATCAATTTTAAAGAATTAATAAACTCATGCATGAATATAATTAAAAGAAGTCTATCTAATAAGATTGCTGGCGATTATGACAGTCATAGAGTCATTAAGAATCCAGCAATTATGAATTAAAAATAGCAGAAATAAGGATCAATTAGGGAAAATTAAGGAATTAAGGATCAATTATGAATCCATTCTGCTACTAAAGAATAGCAGGCTATGGATAAACATTAAAATGGTCAAAGAGCAATCACAATCTTCTAAGAAAAATTTACTGCTAACCTAAGCATTGTACGAATTTAGCAGCCAAACCGCTAAATTTCAATTCACAAAAAGTTTAGGTCAACAGTATTTGTTTCTCGTAATTTATCATCACGTCCCTATACAATTTAATGATACATCACAAATTTCGAAAATTAAAAATGAATTGAGTAAGTATTACCTTAAATTCATCACTTATTTCATTCACAAATGTGCTAATTTGTTTCATTAATCTTTCTACTGATGATTCTGCTCCAGTTTTGAGAAGTGTTGTAATTGCAAGCGTTGCTATGGAACGATTCTGATCTGTTATCAGTTGTTCTAGATCGACATTGCATGATGTTACTGCTTGTGGATGTTTCACTGACACCTGGATACGAAAGTTAAAAATACTTTCAACATAAAAGTCAAGTTTTTTCTAATTTTGGTCATCCAATAAAATAGCAGTACCTTCTAATAACTTATACATAAATTCTGTCAATCATTTCGATAATCTTTTTTATCAACAGTAAACGTTATAAAGCAGTGAGAAGCTTTCGTGCATCCAAAAAAAGGAAAATAAAAATAGAAGCTGTAACAAGAAAGATCTGCTTCTACAGTTCAAGATGTCAAATCCAAAATTTGAAATTCAAAGACCTTGTTCAAAGTTCGAACAGCCGCAAACCGCAATGCTGGTTTCGGAGACGAACAGAAAAGTTGCAACACTGAAATAGCTGGCGCCAATTCTGATGAAGTTGTTTGTGGTAAACGAACAATTGCAGAAGCAGCCTCGTAGATGACCATTTCACATTTATGACGGAGACATGATTCAATAAATTGGAAAAAGGGACTCTCTGCTCTGAAAGAATTTTAATCTTAGTCATTTTATCAACAATAAAAAAAATAACTGTAAATAGCAGTTGCATTATTAATAGTTCTTTCATAGGACATAAACTTTTTTAATTATGTCGACTCTGATACTAATTGCTAATTGTGGAAAATAGATTTAGAAAAATAAGAAAAGATTTAGAGAAATTTTATTAATTTATTAAAGGATCCATAAAACTTACCCCGCTTCATCTTCTTCAATAAGTTTGGCAGCAAGTCGAATGAGATAGCAAGTTGCAAAAGGAGAGCGTAACGATGATTTACTCCATTTTTGAACCAATTTATTCACTGCTAAACGATCACCGCTACGAATATGATAAAGCAAGCCGAGAGCATGAAATTGAACCATATTGCTGAAACCAGTTTTTTTAAGAAAAAAATCATTCGTTTAATTTTCGACCAATGTTTTATCTTTACATTAAAATAAAACGAAAATTTTAGATTTTCAACAGTTCGTTATACAATTCTGTTTGAGCAAAATTAATGAAAGAAATATCAGTATTATCGTCAAAAAAAAAAAAAAAAAAAAAAAAAAAAAAAAAAAAAAAAAAAAAAAAAAAAAAAAAAAAACGATATTACCTCATAAAATTTAACTTTTAAGAACATATAGCATCATTTATATTGATAGTTAAATAACAGAACAATAAATAACTTGAAACAATCCATTTAATTAATATAAAAATATATTCTAATATAAGCGACAAACAAACATGTAAATAAACAAACTTATCCGATGAAACAGCTTCTTGAACTTCATTCACCCAACGACGTACCACCTCCGGATTCTTTCGAAGCAGATGAAATGATGAAACAAGAGCTGCCGAAGCAACTGCTGAATTTTTATCGACAATTGCCTAGAAGTAACAAATGTCTTCACAACACTCACATTTTTATTGTCTTATCTGTTTTATATCCATCATTATTAAGTAACTAAATTCAGATTCAAAAAAAAAAAAATCTTTCCATAATAATTTATATAACAACCTGCTTCATATAGCGTTCAATAGCCTGCAACATATTTCCATCAATTATGCAGCACAAAGTTCGGATAGCTGGTGCACGATAAATATCTTCTCTGCCAGTCATATCCTTTGTAAGGCTGAAATATACTCAACTTTTATTTCTCTTATTTCAATTTGCAAATCAAACAAAATCATACAAATGAGCAACAAATAATATAACTCAAATAGGAAACAAATAAAAATCATAACAAACCTGCTAGTAACAATGATAACATCATTAGAGATATCACAAAACTCCTTAACTGCAAGATAAACCAAGCGGCGTAGATTTGAATCTCTACTTTGCCATAATTTTGTTATGGCGAAAAAAGCTTCCGTCGCTTCAGTGCGTCCGATGGTTTCACCTTGCTGTCGTAAGTACAGCAATTTACTCAAGATAAGACTACATCTGCGTGCATTTATCGGTGTTTCGTTGAAAGCGCGAGCCTAAATTTTCGACAAAAAAGAATTTTGCACAAAATAATGTATTACTTCTGCTTTTTCTGTTCAGATATGCGATATGAAAATGTTTCAACTGATATAAAAGAAGCAATTCAAATGTGTATAATCAGTTGGATGATAAAGACAATCATTTACAATTGATTTTGCACCAATCTGCCACGAAGAATTATGGACAGCTAATATTTAAATAAGAAATACTATGATAAAAGAAGCAATTAAAATGAGTATACTCGGTTAAATGATTAAGGTAATCATTTACAATTGATTTTGCACCAATTTGCACATGGATAATTATGGACAGCTAATGGTTTAAATAAAAAACACTCTATCTGTCATATTTGATATATTCCATAACTACTTCATCTTAAATAAGTTACTATCTCATTTCACATGGTTCCACCTATAATAGCGAACTTTTTATCTTCTTCTGGACAGTTGAATTACGAATGGATAATAAAAATTAAACAAATGAATACCTCCTGTAGGACAGTTGTTTTATCGAGATTAGCAAATGGATTACCACCACTTTCTTCATCCTTCTTGTCCCGTTTCATTTTTAACGAATTGAAAAGTAATCTACAATTATATCTAATCTTGAACAGTTATTCGTAATAATATGTAAATGATCATCGAAAAGAATATAACACGTCAAATACGAATGAGATCACATGATTTATCCTAATATACAGTAAATGATTTCAAATTATAAATCATTATTTTAGCATGAAGTTAAAGTTTAAATGGTTGGTTGGACAAGTGAACAAGATGTAAACAATGTTTATGTTGAATATCTTGAATAAGGAAATTAGCATGAACAATAGTAATATAAAAACTAGAGATGAAATAATATTTTGATTTGGACATGAATCTTTAATCCCACTTTCTCTCCCAATTAATCTAACTATCGGGGAGATATTGGTGATTTAAGCCATCTAATCTTCATCTAGCTAGCAATTACTTAACAATATATTCTATTACAGTGTAGCACTAAAGTGCAATATTCCCTTCTAGTCATTCTTGTAGAAATAAAAACAAATATCAAGATAGACGAATAGAAAATTACATGAACACGTAGTTAATTTAGAGTTCTTTCTCATCACATTATGCTTGCTTACTTCGTAACGTACAATTTAGTTTAAACTGCAGAAGTAAACCTGTAATTAACAATCTCCATTAATGAACGGAAACGAAATCACTCGAAGTTCGTTCTATGCAATCTCATCATTTCCGTAATCTAACGCAACGATACAGTCAAACCATCAGAAAATTTTTACTGCGTCACTTGGTCATAATTTTTGAAATAGTCATGAAATGTGAAATATCTCATTCATAAATTTGATTTATTCATGTTACAATCGGTCAAACACTTGTCGATTCAATATATGTCGCAAATGCATGACATGTTTTATCATATGTAAGCCTCTTTGATATGTTAAGCATATGCTTAACATGTGTATATTATTTTGGGTTCTTCTATTGCGATTAACTTTCATTAGTTACTTTTATAACAGTATGTACAGCTATTAACACGTACACGTAAGAATAATATTTTTAGGCTTCATGTAAATATCTTTTTCATTACTCTCTTTTCTTATTATCCATATAAATGATTTATATGCAAGCATATTATCCAGGAAAAGCTATGATAATATATAAATAATTCATTCTACAACTAAAAATTACATGTGGTGCTATTTCATTATTTATCGAAATGATCAAATTTAAAATTATTTATTCAAATGCAAGAATCATTCATTTAAGAAATGGAATCACATTTGATTATCAATAGCGAAATATGAAATGAAAAAACGTATTTCCTTTTTTCTTTACTTCTTCTTTTATGCAAAGCTATCGGAATGATATGAAAAAAGAATGGATGAGTTGCAAATGATAACAATTACCATACCAAAGAAGATAAATGATAACAAATTCCTGTTAGATTACATATCAACTGTGCGTATCGTCGGGCATCGGTCACCGTAAACGGTGTCCCATCGTAACAGTTCATCGAAGAAAAAGAATGTATGCCAAGCAGAAAAGCGCGATGTTTCATGGATCCTTGTAATCCTGCTCCACTATCACCCTAAATGCAAATATTACGCTAGAATCATTCCTAAGCATCTTACGTGTTCCGTTAAAAAAAAACGTGTTTTTATCACAAAAAGCACGTTAAACTGACGTAAAATTGTTCTAGACATTCAATGCTATAAGATAACGTGGCAAATAACGCCAAACATTTGTCGTTACTGTACAAGTAAATACGCGTCGTACAATTTTGGGACTGTTTGGCTCGGATTTGTCTAGGCCTGAGATGAATTATATTTACGATACTAGCAGATAATATCGAGCATTTAGTTACTGTTATACATATAAGGAATCAAAGACTATTTAAGTGAATGAAATGAATTGATTGGCTAATATTTCGCTTTCATCATGAGATGAAATAAGACAAAATTCCAGATCTTTTAAATTCGCTCTGTGACTATTGATCATTCATAAATCAAATGGAAAATAATATGAACACGAAATCTGAAAAAACGATAAGTCTCTTTTGAAAGTTTTAAATTTTTTCTAAAAATTGGGAAAATGTCCACTTATCATTTATAGATATATAATATGAAAATGATAAGCTCAGTGGATTAATTTTGATGGGATGATGGTGTATGTTCAGTGGAGGAAATTATGACTAGCATGAGATGTATGACTTAAATACTAAATTTTTAATTCATAACTTTTCCGTAATAATTAATTGAAAATAAGTTTGTTTTTACCGCACAAATGCCGTGATGATGGGTCATATTTTTTGGCTTATAAACTGGCCCAGCACGAATGAAATCTGTGTGTTTTGCGACACCAATAATTTTTGCACTACCATAATTCAACCTGGACATTATTTCTCCTTCTGGAAAATCATTTTATCGTTTTCTTTTTATTATTATTATTATTATTTATTATTATTATTAGTTATTATTTATTATCAATTATTATTTATCATCAGTTTTAATTTATTATTAATTAGTTGGCACACATTATTAATTAATTATTATTTATAAATCATTATTTGTTACTAGTTATTTATTATTAATTTACTATTGTTTATTAGAAATCAGTTATTATATTTTTGATCAATTATTGATAGTTACTGTCACTTAATTGTTATTAATTAATTATTGTTAAACGATTATTATTTTGACAATAGTTATTATTCGTTATCGATCGATTTTTTAAGTAATTACTATTCGCTAACTACTTATTATTTGTCAATTACTAATTATTGTTTATTATTACTGTTATTACTACTGTTATTATTGTTATTATTATAGAAATAATAAGAGTAGGATTGCTTTCATTTAAAAAATTTAATAAATTATAGAATTAACTCTTGTATCTCACTACATAATTTTATAAAACAGAAATTTATTTATTTTCAAGTTTGTATATCAGAAATTTTCGAATTTTTTTCTTTTAGATTAATGCATGTTATTGGCTCACTTTCATTTTCACCAAATCCATAATCAAAAAGATTTTCGGCAGAGTTAAGATCAAAACTTGAATTAGGTAAGCATATTGCTGAGGTAGATGTATCAAACTGAAGAAAAAAAAATGATTAGTTTAAGTGATTGACTAACTGAATGAATAATATTACTTCAAATTAATAAATTCAAATTAATTACTGAATATTGCGCAGTGAAATTCAAGTAATTTGGAATGATATTTTAATGGAAAAATGGAAGAGTAGATTTCCAGGATTTCACCAGGTTCTTTTTAAGAACCCTATGCATAACAATGATGCGTAGAAATAGATAAAATAATAGTAATTTCATAAATATTTGCAATATTTCTTCCATTTCCAAATTTAAAAATATCATTGATTTACCAGCAGATCTGTTTCTAATTCAATAATTGCGAAATCATATCCATGTATGCATCCTTCATCCACGTAACTAAAAAAAAAAAATTTTTTATTTTAATCAGCTTTGTTTGAAATAAAATTTCCAGCTCTGCTAGATATGCTTCCTTATTTTATTTGAAAACTTCCTAAGAAAAAGTTTTTTGTTTTTTGTTTTCTGTTTAGAAAATAAATAATATTGCGAATAAACTGGAATGATTATTGATTGAATTTGAAATTCAATTTTAAAAAGTTCATTCAATCTATTACCGTCTATGAAAAGCAACTTTACGAATTTCAGCTGTCGCGCACAACTTTCCGTCACATGGTGGTGAATCATTTCGCAAGCATATCCCACCATATCGTACCACAATTTCATTTATATTCTCCAAACTTGCACCTGTTCTTAAATAAATTGCTGAACTTGTATTATTGTCGTGTAAATATGCATAATATGCTATCATTATAAGAATGATATAAATGTTTTAAATGATTGCTGAAATTTATCGATTTTATTGATAAAATCAAAAATTTTAATCAATTTTATTGACACAACCAACATGCATGGCAGGTGATTGGTTTTGAAATGCAAGACGCAATGTGCTGCAGTAAGAATGTGCCGTTTTGAGATAATCGATCCACCGCAATAATTGTATTGTTTTACATTCTGAAAAGTTAATGCTACGGCCCAGGGAAATTGACCCAATTTTGCAGCTGATCCAATCGATATTTCATATGCTGAAATGGCAGTCAAACTTTGTAGTAGTTCAGTTA